>JAGDQP010014115.1:0-46013 GCA_022664845.1 Lepisma saccharinum | reverse complement strand
TCACAACATAATTGAACATCTGTGGTCCATCTTGGAAACACGACTCCAGCGACGATTTCCACCTCCATCCTCTCTCACAGAACTGGCCGATGCCCTGCACGAGGAATGGTGTAATATTCCACTTGCTACCATTCACGACCTCTACGCCTCCATCCCACGTCGCATCAAGGCTGTTCTGAAGGCGAAAGGGTGGCCCGACACCATATTAATCTGGTAAGTTGCACTTTCGTTCAGGTGTTTCCATTATTCTGATAAGCATCATACTAAAAGAAGTGTTAAATAAAATAGACTTTTGCCTAAATAATTAACGTCACGATTCGCTCTTGGAAAATACATCTATTTTAATCTATAATAATCACTGAAAAAGTAAACATCTTAAAGAAAATTAAACCACATTCATTATTAAAACAAGGTTACGTCAAATATTTGTTGACTCTCAGACTGTTACGAACCATTTTAAATTAAAATGTTGACCAAATAATTTCTATCATTATCTTCAAGAATAACAAATAGGTTTTGAATATTTAATGGTATTAATACTCCAAGGACACTATCGGGAAGTGTGTGCTACTAGTAGACGTATACTTCTAAAAGACAAAACCATTTCTTCCTTTGTTGAAAACACTATGAAATAATTCCATTCTCTGTACCTACAGAATCCCTGTATCTTGAAAACATAGCGGAGAAATGGCAAATATATATTTTATTCCTGTTTGGTTGTCAGAAATCCATATGGAGCAGCAATTGGGTGTTACATTTGTTTCTTTTGTTTGAACTCAAAAACATAATTTGAGTTACTCAATTTGAAGCCTTGTACCTTAACAAAAAAGGAAGCGGAATTCGAAAAATGGCAGAGTTACCTTTTATTTTTATGGTGGCAGGAATTTGTTTGCGAACTTGGGTTGTTTAAATTCTGCTTTTGTGTTCTGACTCTGGAAACGAAAACAAAATTCAAATCTTGATTTTTCAAAACTCTTCAATTTCTCAGGCACTTCTGAAATTCAGCTTCTAATTTTTACGTGTGTTTTATTGCATTAGGCTTTGTTTCTTATGGGCCTAAAGGTTTCTGCTTATGACGCGCGCTTCTCGATAGTGTCCGTATAAGTAATTCATGCAGTTAAAAGAAAGTTACCATATTTCAGCCTACATAACAAGAGCATGGTGGATACAATTAAGTGATTCCTACTGAAAAATGACACATTACTTCTTTTGTAATATACCTGACATAGATTAATGATGATATATTATTTAATGTTGTTTCACAATGGAGAAAACCTTTTACAGAAAACCGTATGCAAACTACGAGCTGGCACGATGCGTTTTTCTCTTTAATTTAATTTAGATTTATATTAGTTTAATATCTAACTCATTTGTTAAGGTTTAGTCAATTGTTTATATTATATTGAACGAAGATATTGTGAATCGCAACGAGAAAATGGAAAATCTATTAATAAAATACCACAAATAAACTATGCATAATTCTATTGATAATGTGAAAGAAGATGACAAATACACTTCAAACGCTTTATATTTTTTTTTTGCTATTATATCCTGGTTAACACGTTTACGCCTTTTACCCATTTACTTTTCTAACGGGTAAATCATATAAGTTTGTATGGTTCATTTATGATATAAGTAATAGTACGAATGCTTGGTAAGATTGTATTGCTAACGCTTTCAAAAAGAATATTACGAATAATGACTACAGAAAGACTAATTAACATAGATGCCGTGTCATATTTTTTTATAGCAAGTGCACTTTATTTGGTTTGTTGATATTCTAATATTTGACAATTTACTCTGGAAAGCGAAACAACTTTCATTGCAAATATAACAACATTAAAACGAAAAAAATTAACTTTAGAAATTCGTTGTGGTTTGCTCATCGCATGGCAAATTTGTACAAAATGATTACTGTCTTCTCTAAATTGTGTTTGCATGCCATCTGATAAACATATTTTATATTATTATTTTTTTTTCCTAATAAAAATCGCATATGAATTAGAAACTTACAAAATGCCTTACTATCTGAGTTACTTCGTGGCTTACTAAATTTACAAGTTCAACGCTGCAGCAGAAAAGGTTTGGAATTTAATTCTATCCTGAGCTGGTATAATCAGATTTTCGTCGCGATCCTACCTATCGATAATTTCTTTTAATATTGTCCTGCCTGCTTCCATGTACTAGAGATGTCCGATTCCCAGAAATCATGACCAAATGTCTAAATGTTGATATTTTTTGATGAGTCCAGAACTGTCACACAATCCTTACCAAAATATTGAGGAACAAGAAACCGACGACAATATTATTCAAGATGCTGGTATACGATTTAAATTTCTGAAGTTGCTCGAGTACGGTAATGCCATGGCAACATAGTAAGTATAACATAGATTCTATAGTATACTGTCGCATATAGAATCTAGGAAATTAATTTACACTTTAGGGGCTGCATAAGCACTAAAGAGGGTGTGCATTGGTTAATAATGTTGTAGATGTATTTATAGCTATTGTTCATCCGTGTTGAGTTGAAAACAAGCGAATTGAAAGGAAGTTATTAAACCACTTGTCAGTTGTAGCCTAACCATATATTATGTTTATTTGAGCTTACTACGTCTGTGCCTTGTGATTTATTATTCCTGTCTTTAGTGTGAAGGGAGGCTTGAAGACGCAACGATATGAACTGACGCGTGCTCTGTACCTTCAATCTTCCCTGATTGCTGAGTTTTGTTCTGTCGTTGCTATAATTAAAGAAAAAAAGAATTACCCAGATCAATAATTTGGAATAAATGCCAGAACGTGTTGTTGGCAGTCACACACTGGAGCTTGGCGTTTCTTGTTTGCTTACCTATATTCAATTTTTGAATAGTTTCTCCACATCAGTTACAGACTGGACTTCAGAACATAATAGATTACTAGTGCTGTTACCGCCCATGCAATTTATTTTACCTTTATCTTACAATATATTACTAAATTTAAGAAACGAATTATTAAGGAAACATAAGGATTAATTTAGAACTGGAATGTGATTGTTTTTTATGTTCTGAAGCATGTACTAGGAACCTCTACTGATGGAAACCTGGCTAGGTCAATATTTCTGGCCCTCCGTTATCCGCATGTATCAAAGCAATATCAGTAAGTATGCAATTAATTTAAAAAATGATATATTCCAGCTATTGAATAATAGATTCACATGCCAGTTTCATTGTCCATATTATTTATTTCGTCTTCTGTGCAAAATAAGGGTAAACCACTACCCACTCGTCACAATGCAGTACCAAAATGTCAGAACTAGAAAAAGATTATAATTCGCTGAAACTAGATTTCTGATATATCTTGTAATCTCCTTGTTATTATTGTTTAATACAGAATTAAGTTGCATTTTTTTATCAGCATTTAAAATGCATTCATATTAAATGCAAAAAAAAAAAATATTCGCCTCTAGACCTGCAGTAGGCAGAATAGATTCCCCTAGTCAATATTCCGGGAATTGATGAACGTATTATTTAAAGCAATTTCGAATTCGCAAAACCTTGTATGTTGTATGCACGAAGGATTCTTTCTGAGATTACAGTGGGACGAACAACGAGATGAATACGGATTTAATTGTCTCCACATCTTCCTCAGTGGCCATGTGACGAGACCGTAGGGTAGTGACCAACTGATTCTGGGTCCTAATATTCTAGGTAGGGAATGGATCTGTAAGATTTCATAGAAACTAATAGTTTATAGAAACACTAATAACTGGCACTAGTAGCTTTTGAACGGCAAATAAATGTAAAGTTCCTTAGAGCTTCATTATTTGCAGAATATTTTTACAATTTAAAGTTACTTTTAAGGCTTCCTTATCCAAGACAAACCTGTCGTTACTTACAACAATAAAGCAATCTGTTTAGTAGAGAATATTATAATTATGTGCTACGTTTCTTAGTAACACGATCAACAATGCAGGAAATAACCAGCTAGAATGTGGTACGAAGACAGGCCTGTCTAAGATTTGTATGTCATCTGAGACTTCTTACAACAATAAATGAAATGAATAATTCTCGATAACTTATACACATGCATGTAAAATTGTATTTTGTGGAGTTAATTTATATGTCTTCATTGAGTATTTTAGTGTTGCCAACCAGGTATAAAGTTTATTTTCTTTAAATAAAACTATGTCAGTTGTGAAGGATATAATACAGTGTTGCAAACCATGAATGTCACCAGGGAGTATAAAATACCCAATAAACTGATGAAAGGTCATTTAAAAAAAATGATACCCTGATGGCAACACTATGAACCCAGTCATATCACATTTTAACACGTAATATCTACTCTTTTGATAAAAATCAAATTACCCCCCCCCCCTAATTGTACTTTCATACATTATTCATACATACATATTTCATTTCATACATACATTATTCATTTCATACATTATTTATCGAAAATATTAAATTTGTTTATCATGATGGTAACAAGCGGACAAGCACTTATCTCGAAAACGTAGCGGATTTCAGCCAATGTGGAAGATTGTTTTGATTTGTGCGTTTCTCATTTCTTGTGCACTTTGACATCCTATTATTTTCAGTTCGTTTGTTTCTTACTGTCTTCACTTTATACCGCAGTAGGACATGGGTATTGGCCAATATCAATAACGGAACATTACGATATTTGTCGAGGTTAAACAATAACGAATGGGAAACATTTTTCCGATATTGGCCGATTATCGGAGAACGATATTGATCGCTCCTATATTAATCAGACATTTTCTTCTTATATGCGCCTTGTTTTCTGTTTGAAATACAAAATGATTCTTCAGTCTCTGCAAAAGCATTCAATGTCGAAACATCGTACCACGCCAATGTCGAACGATATCGCTGCAGAACGACCAACCACGATCTATATCCGTGTTATTGGCCAAGTCAGTATTGGCCAGTTACTGTCGCGATATACTTCTGCTGATCGGGTATGTATACTGTCCAACAAAGAATTTTCATAAAATTTAATAATTCAATATTTTTTTTCTTGTCAAGAGCTTGCGCAAAAAAGGTTTCTCCGTAGAGCGTTTGACCCTCGGGCGGGTGCTGAGTTCTACCAGAAAGAAAGGTAAAGCGCAATTTTTGGGGTTTATATTATGACATTTTCCGCACACCATATTCCCAGAACAACATTTTTTACAGACCAGTTCGAAAATAAATTTTTAGATTTGACTTAAATATGGTTAAGTAATAGAACTAATAACAAAAGTACAATTTATTTTAACTAAATCGGTAGTAAGTTATAATTTCACAAAAATTCTAGTTTGGACCTAAAATAAAATTTCAAAGCTTAAATGGTAAAAAAAAAATCCGCGAAAGTGTCACCGGACCTCCTACCGCATGTACTGCTATTCTCTGACCCTCAGAAAAGAGCTTGTTTCGATTTTCGTGAACAGAAAGATGGCAACCCTGTAATGTAGTGAGAAAAAAAACGATGGCTTACTGAGCTACAGTCTGTTGAAAGCAAGTGAAAATCACCTTCAGAGCCTCATATTTATAACAACACTATCATCAGAGTTGATATATATCATATCATCAACAATTTGAAACTTGCTTTACCAAAATATTCATATTCCAAAATTGTGTAACGGATGTGCATAGCATTTCACAAAGGAAGTGCAATAACGTGTTCCGAAAATTTTTCGAATGTAAAGTTGGCTCGAAATAAAAAAGGAATGAGAAACCATAAGAAAATTTCAACTGAATATTGAAAATAAAATACATTGTTGTCTAAATTTTGAAATTTCGAGCGCAAACGTTTTGCTCTTCAGGTATACATTCAGTTGTTTGATACAAAAAGATACAAATTTGCGATCAAAGTTTCAAGATTTAGACACTAATGTATTTTATTTTCAATATATTGTGCAAATTTTCTTACGGAGCTTACAATTTTGTTATCCCGAGCGGCCCAATTAGCTTGCGACGACTCAAACACATTCCATACCAAATGTTATACTAAAATCAATTATGGTTGCGTAACAACCAGGAATAGGAGTTACATACATTCAAGGAAGATAATTGACGCGTTTCTTGTGAAGGACCTGTAAGGGTCTTACAAATTTTCAATGTGGCCTTCCATGCTCAAATTACACACTTTGCACATTTCATTCCACTACTCATTTCTTGTGAAAGACTTTTAAATTAAAGATTATGTTTTGGAGGGAATCTGCCTTCACTGCTTGCTCTAATACTCTTTTGAAAGCATTCATCGTGCAATATAGGCACCATAGTTTGTAATACTGTGATCGGTTTACTGTGGTTAATTTACAAACACAAACTGACTTCTCTAGCAAGTACGAGATTTAAAAATATTCCCAATTTCTTTTTTTGATATTCTGTAACTAGCTCTTCAATTGTCATTTCGCTGTGTTTGAAATGAAGAATAATATCAAGCAAGAACTAACAAATTTCCCTATTCTGTATTATAAATTAAAAAAAAAAAGAAACCTAGCATAGTAGACTGCCAGACAAAAATAAACTCTACGAAAAAAGATTTAGTTCTTTATATAAAGGGTACAATACAAAGTCTATATACGTGCGTTTATTGCCCGTAAAAGCTTTTACACGCTGTTTATCAATATTATTTTTTTTGGAAGATACAGCGCATAAAACTTATTAGACTGCGAAAGCCAAGTTGCACCCGTGAACATAAAACTAGTTAAAACAAAAGTTTCTGGTACCGGAAATATTATTTTACCTAGTTGCCATCTAGAAACCATTCAATTAATAATCACAGATAAAAGAGCTGTCTTACTACTTTAGATTCCAAGTGCTAAGCATTGTTTTAAAATAATATTTGGACAATTAACTACTTTTAAGTACATTAGATGCTCGACTTGTCATGAATGCTTTTTAGTCTGATTTTATTAATTGAGCATGTATTTTATTTCTTTCAATTTAGTTTCTAGAATGTTAAATTATTTCAAACTATTTATCTTAATTGTTGAATAAAAGAAAACTAAAAAATACTATATTATTTTAAACATTGCAGTTCCAATAGTTTTCTATAAATTTTCTCCTTACCTAGAAGAAAATCTAAGTTATTTTTAGATACCTTGTTTCACTTTTAGCAAAGCGAAAATATCAATATAATTAATTGATTTGCAACCAACCTCTTACACGAGCTAGTAGGTTTTTAGACAACCAATCGTCAGCTTTAAAAGTTAGTTATGAACCACTTAAAGGTAGTCCGCACTCGCTACCTCTAAAGCTTTTGATCGCGTCTGGCATCGAGGACTCTTATACAAACTCAGCAAATTGGGCTTTCATGATCAATATCTTCGCATCTTGCAATCGTTCTTACACAACCGAAGGTTTTATGTCAACTATCATGGGTACAACTCTGTTACTCATCCTATCACCGCTGGAGTACCTCAAGGATCTGTTCTCGCACCGTTACTTTTTAATTTATATACTTCCGACATTCCAACCCATGTTCACAACAAATTAGCTACCTTCGCTGATGACACCGCAATTTTCGCTTCTTCTCGCAATCTCCGTTATTCCCACTTATATGCTCAAAGACATCTTACTTCCATTGAAGACAGGACTACAAAATGGCGAATGAAGCTCAACGCTGATAAAACTACTGTTGTTCACTTTTCTAAACGATATACAGGACTTTTACAACCCCTCACGCTCTTTGGAACGCAACTTCCGTATAGTCAAAATGCACGCTACCTTGGAGTTGACTTGGATAGAACTCTATTATTTGGTCAACATGTAAAAACTATCGCCAGTCGAGCTCTTAATCGTCTCCTTGCATTATACCCAATACTTAGCAGTCGCGAACTTACAATTGAAGCTAGACTCAACACCTACGTCATGATGATTCGTTCTCTTCTGACATATGCTTCCCCTGCATGGCAACATGCAGCACAAACTCATCACATACCGCTCCAACGTGTCCAAAACCGAGCAGCTAGGATTATCACAGGACATAGCAGAGACACACGTATTGCAAAACTCCATGAAGATTTGTCTCTTCCCATGCTCAAAGATGTCATTGATTCTCAATGTCGTTCCTTCTGGAACCGTGTCAACAATTCACCTTATTCTACATTGTACACCTTGGGCATTGCCCAACCAATCCGTCATACTCACCGCATGCCCCATCCTAGATAACCACTCTATTTACACCACAGACCACCTGTCTGAAACTCATTATAACTACTCCAACTCCAAATCATGACCATTACTTTTTATGGAAGGAACTTTAATCCAACTCAGCCTCACTGACTTACTTTACCATTATTGCCTCGCTTATACAATTCCTTTCTTCTCTCCTCGCCTCGTCAACTATAGATTACATTCACTGCCTTAGGGATGCGACAGTTGCTCCCTAATCAACTCAATTATTTATTCCACATCCTGCCATAATAATCACATGGAAGTCATGAGCTTTTAGCTCGAAACTTCATACATTGAAAGTCATCATTTTCTGTGGTTCTGCGATTCTGCTACATCACTTTCTAAACATTTTACAAAATATTTCAAAACTAATAGCATTATAAAAATGTTTCGAAGAAAGCACACCATCTCTTCTGCTGCCACAGCCAAAGCTACATCTTCAAAAAAGAAACCACAACAGTCTTCAACTACAAAAACTTCCACTAAACAGAAAAATAACTCAACAGATAATGATGATTCAAATGGATTTTCTTTATCTGATCTCTCTGCATTTGGATCAACAATAATTACAATATATCAGCAACTCAAATGCCTCTTCCAAGGATTAAATGTAATTAAAATACTTACACGAATCCAGCAAGGATTATCACAACTCACACCAAATTCTGGTCTTCTCACCACACTTTCTACAGTTGTACAAATCATCGTATCAGTCATCGATGATGGAACTGAATAAACCCAAATCAGCACGTCACTTACGGATTGCTTTCTTCAACGCTGATGGAGTCAAACAAAAACACTTAATTATACTTTCTGTTTGAACATAATATAGATATAATTTTGCTCAACGAGAGTCATCTCGAACCTTACCAGCGTTGGAAAATTCGCAACTATTCTATACTTCGTACTGATCGACCGACTTTAAAAGGAGGCACTGCCATCATCTACAAGAACTATTTATCAGCTGAACAACTCACACTTCCTGCTCTCCAATCTGTAGAAGCTACTGGTATCAAACTTCTCACGCCAGATTCAGACATAATTTTTATAGCTGCATATAAAGCTACACCTACTCCTTTAAATATTGATGATCTTCGTAAGTTAAGTGCTTTAGGAACAATAATTTGCATCGCTGGTGACCTAAACTCTAAACATTCAAACTGGAACTCTCGAACTGATAACACTGCGGGGAAAAAACTATATCGTGCATTACCACAACTTCCAATCACTCCACTTGCACCTACTTAACCAACGCATTTTCCTACTAATGGAACCAGACCTGATGTACTAGACATGGCACTACTAAAAGGAATTGCAGAAACTGATGGAAATCATGCTATTCATGCCTTAGACTCGGACCATATACCTGTTCTAATGGAAATTTATCAACTTCACTCAATAGAAACTCGACAACTTCCACCTGTTTACACAACTGATTGGGATCGCTACACTCAACTTGTTGCTCGCACTACTGACACTGGCATACATCTTTACTCACAACAAAATATTAACAAAGCAGTTGACATTATCACCACTACTATTAAATCAGCTTTATATGCGACTACCACTTCCACACATCAACCATTCAATAGCAAGCAGCTAACTCAAGAACAACTCCGAACACATGCTTTAATAACCTTAAAAAGATGGTTGCGTCGAAAATGGCAAAACACAAGAATCCGGCAAAATAAAGTTCTTTGGAATTTATTATCACGTCGTGTCAAATTCCGACTCCAACGTCTTGCAGCACAAGCATGGTCAGCTAAACTACAACAACGCACAGCGCCAAACCATGAATTTTGGACCTTAGTCAAATCTTACACCAAATCAACTCCGAAAACCATAAATCGACCATTACATGGACTCCAGGATCTTGTTTATTCCTCACATGAGAAAGCTGAAGTTCTTGCTGACCACCTGGAAACTCAGTTCATATTAAATGCTGATCCATATGATGAAGAAACAATAGAAGAAGTTCATCAATATCTCCATTCACACTCTTTCGACCATTCTTTTGATCCAGCCACATTAATCACTCAACGTGAAGTAGTATCTGTCATCAAGAAATTGCATAATCGTCGTGCTTCTGGACCTGACAAAATCTCTCCACTTGCATTAAAATGACTTCCACGCAAAATGATTGTCTTAATAACTAAACTCTTCAATGCAGTCTTTCAATACAGTCACTTTCCTCCTCAATGGAAGATTGTTAAAAGTCGCAACCATACCTAAACGAGGCAAAGATCTGCTTTACCCACAAAACTTCCGTCCGATCAGTCTACTCTCAACACTTAGCAAAGTATTCGAAAGACTCATACATGCACGACTTAGTAAATTTGTACAAACACAAAATTTAATTCCTCACCATCAATTTGGCTTCCGCTCTCAACATGATACAACTGCACAACTTGTACGAGTAGTAGAAGAAATCACCTTGAACTTCAATAATTGTGGACACACCATTGGCATTTTCCTGGACACATCTAAAGCCTTTGATCGAGTTTGGTATCAAGGCTTACTGTATAAACTCAGGAAAATGGGACTCCCTCATCAATATATCCGACTATTGAAATCATACTTACAAAATCGAAGCTTTTATGTCCATCATCAAGGTTCAGAATCTACCATCCCTCCTATCACTGCAGAAGTACCACAGGGCTCAGTTCTGGCGCCACTCCTTTTCAACTTATACACATCTGACGTACCCACACATTTACATACAAAATTAGCAACATTCGCTGATGATACTGCCATCTTTGCTTCATCCCGCAACCTCCGTTACTGACATCTTTATGCACAGCGTCACCTGGATTCCATTGAAGATTGGACAACAAAATGAAGAATGAAATTAAACACAGAAAAAACAACTGTAGTCCACTTCTCCAAAAGGCACACAGAACTCTTACAGCCTCTTACGCTTTTTGGAACGCAATTGCAATACAGTCCACAAGCACGCTACCTCGGAGTAGATCTGGACAGGACCCTCATGTTTCAAACACATTTGAAAACTGCAGCCAGGAAAGCTCTAAATCGCCTTTTAGCCTTATATCCACTATTCCGTAGTCGAGAAATCACAATAGAAGCCAAACTCAACATTTACAAGATGATAATCCGGTCCATTCTCACTGATGCTGCCCTGCATGGCAACACGCAGCATTGACTCACCATCTACAACTCCAACGAGTTCAAAATCGCGCAGCTAGAATGATCACTGGCCATAGTCGAGACACTCGGATTGTGCAACTACATGAATACTTATCTCTACCCATGCTTACTGATGTCATCAAACTACAATGTCATCTCTTTTGGAATCGCATAATCCATTCTCCCAATCCATCCTTACATTCCATAGGCACTGCCAATCCCATTCGCCACATCCATCGTATGCCTCACCCCAGCTAACACTCCCATCCACATTACAAATGACCTATCCAAATTTCAGATTATTATATACTCAATTCATTACAACCTTTTTATGGAAGGATATCTAACAAGTTAGCCTCACTGACCACTTTTTAACAACTTAGCCTAGCAAAGACAATTTCCTTCCTCCTGACCTCGCCACTTATGCTTATAATCAAATTTTGGCATTCATTCACTACATTAGGGATGCGACAGTTGGTCCTTAATCAATCATGTGACCTTTCTCATCCCGTCATCCAATCATATAGAAGTCATGAGCATCAGCTCGATACTTCACGCATAAAAACGCCAATACTCTGACTGACTGACTGGCACTCGACGAAGACATGTAAACAGACGTGCGTTTATACTATTTGATGAACCTCTTCAATTTTCTTCAAATGCTAGATATTTAGGGGTAATCTTGATTCAAAACTCACTTTCAAACAACATCTCCAAACTGTAGCTAAAATAGCAACTAATAGAGTCCTTCAACTTTACCCGATTCTACGCAGTCAAGTATTCTCAATCGAAACCCGAATGCACATTTATTACATGACAATCAGATCCCTCATAACTTATGCAGCTCCAGCTTGGAAACATGCTGCACCATCGTATCTGCTCTTGCTCAAACGAGTTCAGAATAGAGCAGCTCGAATCATCTCTGGTCACCCACGAGGCACACGTATCACGCAGCTCCATGAAGATCTCTCACTCCAATACTTAGAAGAATTCATCAATCAAATATCTCAGTCATTCTGGAATCGAATAAGAGCATCTCATCATGCTTCGCTACATGACATTGGAACAGCCATACCGCAAAGACAAATTTATCGCATGCCACAACCTCTACATTAACTCAACTCAAGACATTTTCTGGAGGAATAACATCATACGAATCCTACGAAGACTTGTTACTTGAAAATGTGGCTCCCCTCCTCTCCTTTTACACACACACACTCTCTCTACCTTTAATAAATTTATAGGGCTGTGACAGTTGCGTCCTATGCATTTCCCATATAAAGAGCATCACGTCACTTCAATCAATACATATAGAAGGCAAGGACATTAGTCCGAAACTTCATCTCCTAAAATAGTCAGGATACAACTCGAACTCGAACTCGCAATAGTACTTCGGAAGACTGAAAAAATAGGATCCGAAGTGGTAGGAGCTTGTTATACTTCGTTCCAGCTATCACACGGTGTCATTATGAGTTCTGAAATAAAGAATGTAAAGAAAATTCAAGATGAAATGCGACATCCCGATTTCAAGAACACTTTGAGTCTTGGAGATTATAGAGATGATCCTGATATGTTGGCTGGACAGGAACTTCTGTCCGAGTCAAAAAACCGCGTGGAGTTACTACTGAGAAATCGATCACTGAAACTCATTATTATAAATAATCTTCGTCGTCTTCTTTCAATTTTGATGTGTTTCATTTATATTGTCCGAATCAGTCCTTTTCTGGGACAGATGATCCACCTGCCATGGATGTTGATGCGTTTCAACTACCAAAGAAAACAGTCAAATTCCAAACAGTAAATGACTTTGTTTCACCTATAACTACTGCAAATTCTTTTTAAATGTTAGCTTCTGAAGCCTCAGGTTCACTTAATAAACTGCCTCATCATCACGATAAGCCTAAAATCGATAGACCTCCACGTCAAGCAAATCCACCTGCTTTATTCATATATGGCATAACTGACCGATATTCATTCTGTAAAGATCGTTCTATCATCAAGCACACTCCAGATTTAATAAAATTTCAGAGAAAACCTAAAATTAAATTTTCTTCAAAAAAAGCTTCAATTTGCACTGTATCAAAAAAGCCTGGTCGTACAACTAAAGTTGTCTTAAAGAAAACTGCCTATTGATACTTCAACTGAAGATATTTCAGCTGACCTTGCCACACAAGGCTTCTCCGTTGTATCTGTTACTCAATTACATGGTAGGGACAAAACTATTAACACTAAAATTAGATATCCCCTCTTTCTTGTACTATTCATAAAGATGAACATTCGTCTCAAATTCTGTCTATCAGATATCAAGTTCACTTTGTTGTTAATGTTGAACCATATAGAGGACCGTCAGTTATTCAATGCCACATGTGCAAGCATTTTGTTATAATCTGCCAAGATGTATTAAATGTGGCCAGCTTCATTCAACTGCCGAATGTACTAAGGAAAACCGTGAAGATCCAGCACACTGCGTACATTGCGGTGGTCAACATACAACAAATTATAGAGGCGAAAAGCTCTTCAAAAAATCATTCGTAAATGAAAGACCGATCTCAATTCTAAAAATTCAAACTCCACTGAACACTCTCCTCAGGGAGCCCAAAAAAAATTAATATTGCTGCAGCCGCCTCTTCCGCTCCAGTCACAGATTCCAACACTGGAGATACCAATAAGAATTATTTTCAAGTTTTTTTTTCAAGACCTTTCAAACAATGAACTGATCATCTCTCTCAGTGACGATATCACCAAATCTCAGACTACAGATACATTCTTAGACAAGATTCATATTATCATCAATATACTTCACAAAATATTTTCTGTATGTCAAAAATACATCACGATATCACATCATTATAATTCAAAGATAATTTCTAACAAATTCAACATAATCATCGTTATTCCAAAACAGATCTTTACTGCATCTGAACCTTAATCATGATGCAAAGAAGCTTTTCAAATGAAGATTGCATCAAACAAATTCCATCTACTGCCTTGGTCTTGCCATCTCAAGCAAATCAAATTTCACCAGCAATGGAAGATAACCACCTCTTTTCCTCCTCCCTCTTTCGCCTCTTATCCCTATCCTCTTTTTTTTTACTTTTCAAAAATCATATTTAAATTCAATACATATAAAAGAGATGCGACAGTTGCATTCTCAACAAATAAATTATTAAATTCAACTAAGTCATGCATTACACTACATATAGAAGGCATGAGCGAGAAACTCGAAACTTCAAGAACTACAAAACCCACCATGACACGCAAGTCGCTTAAGTACTTAGTCATTACTATGAAATAAAATAGACAGCGATCTCGAGATCGTGTCAATTGAATGAGTACTAGGATTTCAATTAAATAATGACATCATAATCTTTGACAACATACAGATGCTTATCAGAAAATGGAAACACCTGAACGAAAGTGCAACTTACCAGATTAATATGGTGTCGGGCCACCTTTCGCCTTCAGAACAGCCTTGATGCGACGTGGGATGGAGGCATAAAGGTCGTGAATGTAGCAAGTGGAATATTACACCATTCCTCGTGCAGGGCATCGGCCAGTTCTGTGAGAGAGGATGGAGGTGGAAATCGTCGCCGGAGTCGTGTTTCCAAGATGGACCACAGATGTTCAATTATGTTGAGATCTGGGGATTGGGCGGGCCAGGGGAGGTGTTGAACTTCATCCCGATGTTCCTCAAACCACGCTGCAACAACTCCAGCTGTGTGAATGGGTGCATTATCATCCTGGAATATGGCGTCATTGTCCGGGAACAACATCCGGACCATAGGATGCAAGTGGTCTCCTAAAATTGCGACATAATCGTTGGCAGTGATGCGTCCGCGTAGTGTGACCACAGGACCCAATGAAAACCATGAAATTGCGGCCCACAGCATCACCGTGCCGCCGCCATGTTTCACATTTGGGCAGAGACACTGCAGATCATACGCTTCTTTGGGCGTTCTCCACACATAAACACGGCCCGTGGTTTGGAATAGAGTGAATGGTGACTCATCCGACCATACCACACGTTTCCAGTCGTCAACGGTCCAAGTTGCATGGTCGCGGCACCATTTGCGGCGTGCTAAAGCGTTCTGGTCCGTGATGAGAGGTTTGGCCCGTGCAACACGACCCCGTAAGTTCATGTCATGTAATTCGCGGCGGACTGTGATTGTCGAAACAGTTTGGGGGAGGTGCTGATTGAGTTCCTCCGTCACTTGCGCCGCAGTGGCACGACGGTTCCGCGTGACAATGCGCTTTAATACCCGGCGTGCCCTGTCACTGATGCTTTTCTTCCGCCCACTGTTCCGCTTCCCCGATGTGGTTTTCCCGTGTGTTGTGTAGGCCGTCATCACCTTCGACACTGTCCCTGGCGACACACCTAACACACTAGCCACTGCCATCACACTCACTCCACATAACCGGGCACCAACAATTTGCCCTCTTTGAAACTCTGAGAGGTCTCCCATTTTACACTACCTCCGTCTGCTGCAGCCACTGCACACTCCTGTTCCACGACGCCTGACGTAGTATGGAGACCGACCTAACACACCACCACCAGCAGTCCGGCGCTGCGGTCGCGACGACACCACTGCCAACCCATACATCTGACGTGTTGCCAACTACAGGTGTTTCCATTATTCTGATAAGCATCTGTATCTTTCATCAATGGACAAGATCTCGAGATCGCTGTCGATTGTATTTCATAGAAATGTGTAAGTACTAGTGAGCTATCTTCTAAATATTTTGATAATACTATTAGATTTTTAGTAGTTTAAAATATTAAACATATAAGAGATTGAGTGAGGACTGTCCTTAATTTAATAAACAGCAATAAGTTTTAACACGGAACTACGCTCAAAGGATCCGAATTTGTTTTAACATAAGCAGTGGAGCATAATTCTCATTAATTCCTTTTCATCGTAATAACACATTGTTAACTGTACTCACGCAAGTCCATCAAAGTGCTAACAGAATTATCAATATTTTTCTTCAGACTAAAAACGTGTAAACAGGGAACACTTAAGAAATTTGTAGGAATAATACTGCTAATAAAGGGGGCAGTTCTTTGATAATCAAAGAGTGAATATTGGAAAGTCAATTTGGAATAGAAATGTTAAAGATATATATTTTAAAGCTTTTATAGTTATAATTGAAATTAATTATCACGTAATGCCATGTTTAGAATGTAAGTCTGCGGAAGAGAAGTTTCATATTATTGTGTTCCATATATGAAGCAAGGATTTGTCGTCATGAAATTGTTTTACACTCACAAAATAGTGTTTTCTCATTCGCTGGTTTAAAATACGAAACCTCACACAAAATTAGTGAGAGATATTGAATAATGCCCAATTGAATGTCTGATAGAACTATTATAAATTTCTCTATTCCCTTAAATACTTAATTAGGACTGAAATAGTTCCTGCAGATGAGTAATAGGCACCAGTATGAGCGGAGCTTGTGTACTTTTGTCCCAGCTTACGTCGGGCAGAGAAGATGTAGAATATGATCCCAAATGATTGAAAAAGATGATTCGTGTAACAAAAAGTCCGAATTTCCGATCAGTAATTGATCCGTTAGATTATTCTAAACTGAAGAGATACTATAGGCGTCATCCCGAACCGGATTACTATGAAATCCTGGCCCACTACGAGTGTGCGGCCCGCGATTACCTGGCCAAACAGAGCGTCTTTCCCGAGGATGCTGAAACTTCGTCTGTGTTGCCTCGTAAATTTTCCCAATCCTGAGATAGCTTCTTCAGATGAAACCTCCATGGATGTTGATACTTTTCAAAAACCGAAGAAAACAGAAAAAAATCCTACTCCAGCTAGTCCTACACCTATTGTCACGGACAATTCATTTCAAGTTTTAAATCCGGAAAAGTCTGACGTCTCTTCACAGGACGATCAAGCAAAATCTAATTCGAACCAACCTTCAAAAGCACCAAAGATACCTGCTATTTTCATCTATGATATCACAAATCGCTATCCTTTTTGTAAGAGTTTGGCAGCCATTTGTACCTCACGTCCTGTTATCTACCATACCGGAGAATTTATCAAATTTCAAACCAAGTGTAAAGCAGATTTTGACAAGATACAAGCTTACTGTCTACAGCAGAAACTTCAATTCGCAGTAGAAAACAAACGTAATGATCGTCCACTCAAAGTGGTTCTGCGCAAACTACCGATGGACACCTCTGTCGAGGATATTGCTGCTGATCTGACCTCTCAGGGCTTCTCTGTAATTTCAGTCAGTCAACTTCATGGCACAGATAAAGCGTCGGGCAACAAAATTTTATATCCCCTCTTGATGGTTACTCTAAACAAAGAGCAGCTTCCTTCCGATATCAAGCAGATGAAATATCTTCTTCATGACGTCATCCAAGTTGAGCCGTATGGAGGACCTGCTATAATCAAATGCCATAAATGTCAACGTTTTGGACACGTTCAAAATTCGTGCTTCAACCTGCCACGATGTCTCAAGTGTGCAGAGAAACATCTAACAGCCGACTGCTAGAAGAAAACTAGAGAAGATGCGGCCATCTGTGTGCATTGTGGTGTCCCTCATCCCGCCAATTATCGTGGTTGCCCCACTCTACAGAAATTCATACAGAAGCGCCAAGCCGGCCAGACGGCCATCCTTCCAGATTCTTCTAAAATTTCTTCAAAAAGTGCAGATTCTGCCAGAAAGTCAATTCTTGGGGTCCCTCCAGCATCCGGACAGCCTGCTTCTCCAGCTTCTTCAAACATTTGTGATTCACTGAAAGATTTCTTCCAGTTCTTCAAGGACCTTTTTTCGTCAGACTTAATGGACACACTAAACCAGGATTTAATTCGTTTCAACTCTGCTGACAACCAACGCTTCCAATTGCTATTGAAATTCTTCAACACATTTTTTCAGCCATGCAGAAATAATCAGTTTTTCTTCATTACAACACAGGATTCTTCTTTGAAATTCATCATAAGCGATTCAAGTTCCAGGCAATAGGCGTACTTCTTGTTTCTTCTCAGTTGTCATGACAACCATTTTTCATCCATCAGTTCTGGCATTTCCTACACTTCTCAGGGTTGCGACAGTTGCACTCTGATACATTTCGTTTACTTTTCCTCAATCTCGCCAGAACAATTCACAGTGAAGGCATGGGCTCACGCCCGAAACTTCTTTCAACATACCGCCACATTTTTCCTTCCTTCCTTTTAAATAGTCCCATGAGCACAAACGCTATTGAAAATGATTCTAATTACAGTTGTTCTCAAAACGATTTCTACTTTAACAAAACGTTTTATAAAGTAGACAGTTTTAATGGTGTTTTGATCAGCTCGGATGTTACAATGCTGCTAAGTTAACGTATTTGAGTTTCTTTGAATATCTCTCCTGGCACATTTTCGTCATGGTCTCTTGATCTGAGGGGCTCGGTGTCCACAGTAACATAAACTCTAGATATCGAACTTAGAAGCTTACTCTCACCTTTAGGACGTAAATAACAGCCAAAGAAAATATGTAATTCCTAATTCCTAATTTGTTCACTATGATATAAATAGTTTAGTTAATAGCTAATTATTCCTAATTGTTTCCAAAATAATTATTTATTTTTAATCACACTTTATTCCAAACATTGTCCTACTTCTGGAAAGAACGACCATTTAGTAAACAAAGTCACAAAATTACCAGTTAAAAAGAGCTACATCAATGTTTATAGTCATTTATAACTTTCTATACATATTCAATATTTAAGCTTTCTTGAACATCTTATTTAAATTACTGGAAATGTGAAAATTCAGTAAGTCGTTTAAAAAAGAGGATATGTGATACGTGTTTTTAAACGGAACATATCCCCTTTTAACAATGACCGTTTCAATTATGGGCTCCAGATTATTATATTTGTAAATGTTTGTCTAAGAAGTATACTAAGAAAAATCTTTCTTTTTTGGTTATTCGTTTGAGTTTATTAATTTTGAACTCGACGATAGTATTGCAAGCCTTCCTTCTCACATCTCCAGACTGTATCTTGTTTAATGTAAGCATTAGGACTTAAAATAATCATGGTCGGGTTCAAAAGAAATATGCCGTAACAAATATCTGAGGAACAGATTTATTAGTAAAATCTCATAAATATGTTGTGAAAATCTTAGAACACGTTTTGGTCTTCTAAGAGGTTAATTTGTGTCTCAAACGTTCATAGATAAGATGATCCAACAGTAATTTAACATTGACTTCGTTTGAATAAAAGTAATGTTATTAAGAATTAAGATCACGTTTAAAATGAATTCGATATCTCTTTAAGCACTGAATTGATCCCTGTAGCAATGTTTTCAGACTCTTTTGACTATAATATGTAATGGTCGATCCCTCACATAACTGAAGGCAAGTGGTCATTGAGAATGCACTCAATAAATATACAATAATATAATACAGAGACCCCGATTAATACAGTACAAATATATATAATATATTTAAGTTTACTACTACTTCGCTCTATATCGTTTCACGCACTTATGACAGTATGCGACGACTCTACTACAATGTGTACGAAACGACACTTAAACCTTTGGCCTAGCCGAAGAAAAAAATATAACCACACGATAGTATAAAGTCGCTTAAGTGTCTCAGCACGATGCTTTCCGATTGTACATCAACACTTTCCGGATCAATCCGAACCAGACGGGAAATCGAGTAGCCCTGATCTGGTGGAGCAGGAACGTGAGTTACGACTCAAATTATCCATTCCGGCAGGGCCGGTTGGATTTTTGGAAGAGCTCGGAGCGAAATGAAAACGTTTGGGGCAAAATACTCTAGATTCAGTTATTTTTTAAGTCGTGTTATAGACTACGTAGAAGGTGTATAGATGTAGCGGCCATGCTCCTAAAATCGATGCTTACAAGGCAACCAAAAATAAACACAAGTACTCATCGTAACAACAAGATAATTAACAACTTAGTTTTAGTCCCGGTATGTATATGCTCAATTGCAAAGCTAGATATTTTGAGGACACTTCTGTTTCTTTTCTCAATGTTTTTGCTGAATGGAAAACAAAACTACACAATGTCCTCATCTAGTAGCTGACAAATTTTATCTTTTTGTTTCTCATTTCTGATATTCTCAAATCTATGACTGTTACTAAAGTTATTCGTATGTAAATACTGAAAACGTAAAAGTTCACGAAAATAATTGATTGAAATTTATGCAGGAGTGTTTTCTCAATTGATAAGTGCAACCAAACACAGTACAGAATATTTTAAGTTGCGCTTAAAGTTAAAATATTAGAAAATTGAAAAATATACACAACCTAACCCGCCCCGTCACCTTAACATGATATCTGTACACTAGTGCAAATTCACGTTGAAACATATTTTCGTGTAAATTTCTCAATGTAGAGATTTTGCATTTTAGTACTTATTGAAATAGTCGTACCGACGTTTATGCTATTTATCTAATGGTAGTGGATCATCCTGCTTTTGTATAATTTCTTAATTTTATCTGATCAAAACCAACCCGTAAGAGTGAGAGTATGATGTTAATCCATCCAGAGGAGAAAGAATCATTGTATACACGCGAAATGTGTTGTCGATCAATGGATGGCAAATGCTGTTCTGATTTGTAAACCAAAGGAAAGAGATTTGTCTTTCTGGAACTCCCGCGATGATATTGCGTAACTGTTAGCTGTGTTCTAAAGAATGTCTACAATTAAATATTCAACTTGCACTAACAAGTAAAGTACCCGAAGTAAGGACTCGAGTTTCTCATCAAGTGATACCTTAAATTGAAGCTAGTGACGAGTATAGTACACCTGTGAAATCCTAGCTGCAGAGCTCCAGAAATAAGAAGGTTATGGCGGGTCAAAGTTCAAATAGAAAGCGAATTTAGCTGCTTGTGATGTCCATGTTTTGCTGATTATCCCGGTGGTAATACGTCGTAAGTTGCTCCCAATTAATGTAATGTGTAGAATGATATCCCTCTCTCTGTCTGATCTCCCGCTTTCTGTTTTTCGTGTATGAATGTCCTTGTGCATGTTTGCTCCTATTATTCATGTCAATAAAAGTTATTTTTCCTTTTCGTTCCAGAAAATGGAAGCAGGTGCTATCGTTCATGCTCTGTATGAGAAATATGGATTTGTTAATAGGAGAATGAATTGGTATGAAGATTCATTGTACAAACAAATAGTGGAGATACTTGAGGACAATATGGAAATCATAGAAGAAGTTAGAACTCTTGGATTTGCTGGTGACAGTGATGAAAGCGGTGATGGAGACTACGGTGATGACGTCTTTGATGAGGAAATGCCAAGTACATTGCAAGGTTCTCAAACACATCAAGAGTCTCCGACACCTGTAGCTTCTTCAGGTGAAGAATATCAGCCTTCAACAAAAAAAAATCTTGGACGATGATTATAAAGAAGCAGCTTACATGTTTTGAACACACAATGAGAACCCGGAAAAGAAACGAAGGAAATTTTCATCTGTCAAGTCACAGTATAAATTAGTTCAATAGAAAAACATCTTCTTTGAATATGAGAAAAAAAAGTCAAAAACCCAGTTATAAGAAACTTAATGCAGCAGTTCACGATAAATTCAAAGAAATGGTAATTCAAGGATGATAACGTATCAAATGAATAATGCCCTAATCATATAACACTGTTCAAACGTTTAATTCCTAATGGTTGCACTGGTTTTTATCCAACCACTTGATGTTTACTTCTTCCGTCCATATAAATCATTTATCAGGTTCATTACTGACACAGTTATCGCTTCCTCGGAAATTAATCTCTGGCATCGGGATAACATTTTACGAATGCAGTCCTTCACTCTCTTCCAATTCAGCGCCTCACGATTTCCAACATGATCATGTTTGCGTTTTACAAAAGCGACTACTTGGATGAGGAGCCCGAGCCCTGGATGTCTCCATTGGATTATTGTTTTGATTCTAATATACGTGACGAGTGTTACAAGACCTCATGTGAGAACACCTCTTTTGTCAAGTGTGCTCATTGTGAGCAAAGTATCTGCTTATCACACGCCTTCATTGACGACTTACATATTGATTGTATCAATGTGTAGTACTTTGTACGTGCCTCTTTCCTTCAAATGAATCGCATTTCAATTCAAACCCATGTCCTACTGACTTTTGTTCTGCCTTTCGTTGTGACTTGTTTCAATACAATTCGCTTTCTCTTTGAACTTTGACCTGCCATAACCTTTTTATTTCTGGAGCTCTGCAGCTAGGATTTCACAGGTGTACTATATTCGTCACTAGCTTCAATTTAATGTATCACTTGATGAGTAACTCGAGTCCTCACTTCGGGTACTTTACTTGTAAGTATGTACATGGAATCTTTTGTGTCCATGTATACATGATGACTTTTCTCGCTTCTTGCATATAACGTTGACAAGCGACTGTTTAAATTCAGTTGCGTGGATATTTTCATCTATATGGAGTTAGTCATAAGTGATATAAATATTTTTAAAAACATCTTTTAGCAAACAGGCTTAGGAAATATTCAAAAATATAAAAAGAATCTTTAAAAAATGTTTGTAGAAAGGATAATAAGTGTTCTTACATCTTTTATATTTACGGCGTTATTTCCTGTACGTTAATGTTGCTGGCCCACTATTATAATAATAATAATAATTATTATTATTATTATTCAGAGAAAGCACCATTGCCGGTGTTGTGTGACTTCACTTACTTAAACACTTCGTGTTTCCACATCTTGAAAAAGAGTTTTTATTCACGACGGTGCTCCTCCTCATTCAGTTGCTTTGTTATTTTTAAAATGCGACGATCCCATATGCCTAAATAAGAACGGTAGAGATCAATACCCTAGCACCTTGAAGCCGAGACCTATCACTACTGGACTCTTTTTGTGGAGACCCAATAAAAATCTTGTGTGTACTGAGAAGATAAGGAACATCCAGTAACTTAAAGAAAGGATCACTGCAGCTATTGGGCTATGTGCGGATCTGATTCAATGTTCTAAAACTAATACTGTTATATTTTCCACAGATTTCAATAAATCAAAGGACGAAAGTGGCCTAAGTGGCCAGAAGTCTAGCCTGGTGGCCCTGCAGGCCCATGGCAAATTTACATGGTAGCAGCAATTCCAAACTGTTACTGCAATTATCCACAATGCGTGTCAGGAGATAAAGTATCGTCTAGACGCCTGCAGAGTTAAAATGGTGCACATATCGAAATGTACTAAGTAGGTCTAAAACTTTAAAGGTTTTTGATATTTTTTTTTAAATAATAGTTTAAGATCTTAAGCAATCTTTTTCGTGAACCTTTATGTGACAAAATCATAGGGTGCTCATAACAACACTGTTGTTTATTTACGAACTGCCTGGAGATAAATATTGTTTTGTTATTGAAATGAACATATTCTGTGGATCCCTCGCGGCTTTAGTTTGCCAACTTACTTTAAAATTCAATCTTTAATTTACTTTCATAATGTTAAATGTATCCGCACCAAACTTAGAAAAAACATTCGATACAAAAAATAGTGTGGATGTTTCCAAGGTATTTTGTAAAATTAATATGTGTATATTTGAGGCACTATCAAGAGACATCCGGAACATCTGCAATAGTTAGTCGAATAGAAGTGATTACTTGTTTCTTTTCCAGAGCTGTTTAATAAAAACATTTAAAAAAATAATATTCCTATTTCGTACTTTTCAGTCTGAAATAGTTTTGTAATTACCAAATGAAAATTTCAACTTTATACCACGTTTTAAACACTGACCACTAGATGACATGAAGAGAATATTTTTGCATGATCTCATTGTCACTCGATTTGATGCTCCATTTACAAATATTTCAGCATTGATGGGATTAACAAACCATCGTTTCTATATTTTCACTCGATACATCGATACACAAAATAGATCCCGCACGGATACATTGTCTCTGCAAAGATGCAATAGCAACACTGACTCAGTACTTTCGGACGAAAGAGAAATGTCACCTGGATAGAAGGGTTTCTTAAGCTGAGACGACATTATCCTTTCAGCTACAGACCAGCGAATCCAAATTGCTAAAAGAGCTCTAACAAATAAGCATACATTTCTATGAACAATGGTATGCAAAAACTACAAATTATTGTCAGACATCACTTGAGCATCAAATATACAGAAGTGTAGAAACATCGAGCCTAAAATAAACTTTGAAACTTAATTGAATATATCCGACCCCTAATTGAGTATTACTTGGTTTAGCAATGTGATTAAAGTTAGTTGCAAGAATGTGAAGACAGTTCATAGGCACAACATGCTCATATCGAAAAAGTAAATTATAGGTTTTAGAAGTAATCCACAAACACTTTTAATGCAAACAATCTTTTAAAGTTTGAAGCTATTTCATTTGCAACAGGAATTTTGAATGCAGTTTCAAACTAATTAAACTGTTGTCATTCATACGAAACGCAGAACAACAAAGTTTAAACAACAAAGGAAGTAACGTTGTTCAGCGTAATGAAAATGAAGAAGACCTACTAATTATCTATTACTTCTTTATATTTTCAGCTTATTTTCAGAGTCATCTACTGTCTATTTTTTTAACTAATTGGTGTAAGTGGGAAATTACTGGAATGATATGGCCTTATGCAGGGTAAATAACAGCCTAATTCTATTAGTGAAACTGTTTCTGTTTTGTAAAATTGTTCCAGAATAAGTAGCGGATATTCTGCAAATTGCAACATGCAAAATCTGAATTACTACAATATTCTATTATAAATACACGCCGCATCTATTGTACAAACCCATCGAAAAGAATTAACACATAACTAATAGTTTTTTTTTCCCTACTGAAGTCTACTTGGTTGTAATACAAACTCTGAGATTGTAACTTTTGTTTATGAAGCTTTAGTGTGTTCAGCCGTCCGTGGTCATCTTATGGTCGGACTCCTGTGTGTTCCAAATAAAAATTCTTTGTTTGCATCTGCTCTTTTATCGCTCATAAACAAAAACCAAGGCATGAGTTTCGTCCAGAAGTCCTAGGAAGTAGTACTGTACTGAACAGCGCTGTAAAGTGTACAGCGTACAGTGGATAGCATGCATGCTGGCACTGATAGACCGCTGAAAGTTCAACTTGAAATACATAGCTCAGTATCATATTTAAAGCTCTTCAAGAAATGCTTTTCGACGTACGTTTTAGTTCAGCTTAAAGCTTAAGCAATTTAGAATTTGAAAGGACTTGCCTCGTAAATGAAGAGTACAGCGGAAGAAAAGGATCCTGAAGGATCCAGAATCGTACTGGAGGGGACTCGCAGAGGATCGCGCGAGCCCTCTGTTAAATAATGTTAAATAATAACATTGGTTAGTTGCTTATGACACACTTCTTCGAGGGAGGAGCATAAATTGTCATCGTTCTTATGGACACTGTTGGTACTGTGTTAAATAATAAATAGCTGTTACGAAAGAGTGAAGAATGCAAGTATAACGTGTTCTACAGACAGCAATCCTCCCGGCCACGTAGTCCAGGCAGGGGATGAACAGTTATGTCTCAACAACAGCGTTACTGTTTACAACTCCAATGGTGTTGTCGGTGATTGACAATGGGGAGAGATCAATCGAAGAGAACGTCCTCCCAGGCACGAGACGCGTCCTCTCGGCTGACATCTCAGTGAGACATACGAACACAAGTGTGTATGTAGTCCCGCCCAGAGAAGAACAGTTTCCACTCAAGGACCTCTCTGCGAAGAGATCGAATCACAGTTGAACGGATACTGGCAGGTGTAGATCTTTTCAGCCTGATAATCTGTCGATACTCAAGAGAATATTATATTATTTTATATGGTGAATATACATTTTAAGCATAAAACGGCATATTCTAGAGTTGTGTTTCACATTTGAAAAATACCACTTCGCACGAAGCAGCGTTACGCTTGAATCGAACATTAAATATAGTTTGTTACATGACACCTTGTTTTGGCCAGCAAACTATAATGAATATTATGCACCACATTGCGATCGTATTTTCCATTTAATATCCAAAACTAGAGTAAACGAATACCATACTTTGTAGACACTTTTATTCAAGTGACATAATCTATAGTGGCAGAAACTTGAATAGAAAAATGACAGTCAAACAATTTTACAAATAGTTAACATACATAAATCCGACAACCCATTGTTTAGACATCCCAACAAATATAAGTATTCGGTGGCCTTTAGTTTGGGAGAATTTACCTAACTTATTAGTTCAACTAGACATATATAATTTACATTTTCAAATTATATACACAACATTTTTCCAACTAACCAAATCTTAGATAATAAACGAATAATAATACCAAACAAACTTTTCCCATGATGTAAAAAAGGTCAACTCTATTTGGCATAGACTGATAGCATGTACTAACAAAGATAGTATTATGCAAAAATATATTCAAATTATTGAAAAGATCACGGGGGATCAATATAAAAATAAATCGTTTGAATCCTCCCTAAGATATTTCGAATTCCATTATTTTCCTGATATTTTTGATGTGGCTAACAGCTCAGACTATGAAAATACTAGTTACGAAACAAGAATGATTAAACATAACTAAATATATTTCTCAAATCCAACTACAATACGCTAATATTTCCATTGATGAACGTGAAAAACATTTGGCTCAATATTTACGGGCTATGTTCTAAAGAAATTGCCTTCTTTTGCGGTTGCTTCTTAAATCATTTTATACTGAGCATATTGATACACATAGGAGAAACACTAACCTACTGTCAGTATAAGGATTGAGATTTATATTTATTCTACATACCGACACACAGGAGAGATTTCAGTGTTTTGATTTCTAAATGATTTTCTGTATAATAATTGTTCTTCAAGTTTTTCTCGTTTTTTCTATGTTTCTAGTTTTGATGAAAGTTTATAGTTATGTAAAATTTTGTTATAGTTAAATAAAAACAATAATAATAATTGTTAGAGCGCTCATCTCTGGCGCTTGGGTTCGTCGGTTCAAACCCTGCCCTTGCGATGTGGGCTTTGTGGTGGACAAACACCGTGCGCATGGGTTTTCTCCCCTTTCCCCCCACTTTCTTCATTCCAGCAATCATCCTATTATCCATACGGGCTGAGCCAAAGTTGCCTAAAGGCATTTAAATTAAAATTCGAAAGCACTGTAACAATAAAATTCAAAATTTTCCTCTTCTGTCAAAGCGAAGAGCCACATATTCTGTTCTTGTTTAGTACGAATACTTTGCGTATAAAAACACACACACACGAGAAAGTAAATGTTATCAACTTTTTAGGAAATGGTAAACAAAGTAAGTTTTTTTATTATGTTAATAGCTTTTTCAAACGTAAACTTTCTAAGAAAATAAAGAACTACTCTACAGTTGTATATCACAGCTTGGGACATAAGAGTACATTTTAAACAGGTCACTACTTATAGATCTCACAAATCGCATTTTGTTCCGCTTTCATGTGTCTCTAGCGATGATTTCGTAGTGACATTTAGGTCTTACATAAATACAAATAAATAAATAGTTTATTGTATTACACGTAGTAGAAATGTTGGGTTTATACTGAAAATAGACAAATGGAAGCTTTCGAAATATAAAGAGGGAGGAGAATGGACAATATCAGCTGGATGGAGAAGAATGACGAAGCGTTGAAGAGATTAGATAATAGATGAAAAATACTTCAGATATAAAGGAGTAGAAATAGAAACTATTTAAGACATTGGTTACGTAGAGGCTGCTGTTGAGAGCGCTTTAGCGCTCAGTTCTGGCGCTAGGGTCGTCAAATAGATATCTGCTCATGCGATGTGGGCATTGTGATGAACAATGCTCCCATTTCCTTCCACCTTATTCTTTCCACCAATTCATCCCATTAATTCCATACGGCCTGAGCCAAAGTTGTCTAAAAGAGTTTAAAGTAAATTCGAGTGATCACATAGTAGAATTTGTTTTGCACCATTTGAAATTTTTTGGTATTATATAACGATTAGTTGGGCTATGTGGTTTCTTAGTGAAAACATGACGTATATTATCTCATACTAACTATCTTTATCTGATCTTTGATTTACTTTGTTGATGAATAAATTCGCGACGTGTTTGTTTAGGAATTTCGTAAGGCTATACACGATGTTTTACAGTTGTATGATGAGCTATTTTCCTCGTTAATTTTGCTGTTTTTGAACTGTAAAAATTTGATAGACTAATATATCAAACAAATCGAAATTTATGCTAGTAATTCTGCATGTTGGGCCTCATTACGAACAGTTGTTAATTGTGCTTGCCTGATGGTGCTATGCAAAGTACGTACCACAATTATAAAATATAAAAAGATTAGGTACTTTTGTAATTCACATACATTGTATTGAAAGGTTCACATATGCACAAAAGCCAAAAGTTTCGGAGTAGTTGCCTATTGCAGAATAGATCAAAGTTAAATAAGGAAATAAGTGTCTGCATCTAAATTCTGATGACTATCAATTATTTAGTACTAAGTCTGTAGAGTTACGTTTTATCTAACTCACTCAATTGAGTGAGCAATGTACTTATACATTCACTTTCTACTTCAAAAGAAAAAAAAATAAGAAAACTCCTCTTCAGATATTTTTTGTCCAATGCTCTCCATATTTGGGACAGTTGTAGTTGTGGTGCTGGAAGAGCTCTTACGTTTGAAAGTGAAGTAAGGAAACCACATTCTGACGAAGTGCTCAAGAACGGCTGAACCAATTCCTTCCGAAAGTGGAAAATTATACATGCTTTTGACCGCAACAGAACTCATCATACTCCGTGTCCATAGTAATGAGACCCAATTTTCTTAAAATATATTCTGCCTTCATGCGTTAATAGTTAGTCCATTTGGCTTTTAACTTGGTATGTTTACATAGGAATCAACCTGTAAGACAAACTAGTCAGTGTTAGTTGTGCTTATGCCCCGCCCTGGTCAAACAGAACGCTATAATAACCTTGTAATAGCAATATTACGTGGACGAGAATTGACTCGAGGCGCGAAGATGGCGTTCTGTAGACCCACTTTTCATTTATTTATTTGTTTAATTATTATCTTACTTTTGGTAAGATATCTTCTTGTTATTTATTTATTTATTATTTGTTTATTTTTAATTAGTTATGTATATTTTTTGTCTATTAGGTATTTATTTATTTCATTATTTCTCGAACCTCGACTTAATCTTCCTTGGGTAATGTCATAAGTTTGTTATAACATTCTAGTTGACTAAGGACCGAGGCCTTTGATCCACGAACTTTGGCACGGTGAATATCCAAAAATATGCTTTCCACTTAGAAACAGTTATAATTCATATCATATAAATAATAAAATACACGCACAAACAAAATTCACCTCCCATCCAACTTTAACATAGTTAACAATCCCAAATATTTGGGAATGAGTTGTGGACTTTTGTCATGGATCCCTTCAAACCAATAAAATTACTTATTAATAGGAATGGAATGACATTGAGCAAAAATTGTTGTACGATAGTAACTTCAACAACTACTTTTAGTTTTATGTCAAACTGAAACGCTGAATTCCTACATTTGAGGAATTTTGTTGAAAGAGAATCCACATTCCTGAGAACGTGCTAGTTCTTGCACAATGATCTCACAAATGGGATATATCCTATGATTTGGCAACACTGCTTGTATTGCCAAATGCTTTGTGTTTGGTGGGATCTATTATGAACTGCTGAAACCTGGCGAAACCGTTAATACCTAACGTTACCGACAACAAATGATCGATTTGCATCAAGCTTTGCGTGAAAAACGACCAGAATATGACCAAAGACAACATAAAGTGATTGTGCTTCATGATAATGCACCCTCCCACACAGCAAAGCTGGTCAAGGAAACGATTGCGACGTTTGGCTAGCAAATCCTTCCGCATGCGGCTTACTCACCAGACTTGGCGCCTTCCGATTTTCACTTGTTTGCATCCATGGGACATGCACTTGCTAACCAGCGCTTCACATCTTACAAAAATGTACGAGAATGGCTTGATGACTGGTTTGCACCACAAGAGGCACAGTATTTTTGGTCTGGCATCCACACATTGCCGGAACGATGGCAGAAATGTATCGCTAGCGATGGGCAATACACCGAATAAAATAGTTCTTAACATTGTCATCCAATCACTGTGTCTTTTCTGTACATAAATTCCAGTTTCATATTTACGCTCCTGGTATAACCTTGCGGTGTTATATAGGTACATAGACATAGACATTAAAAGTTAACTAGACTCAGTTACAAACAGTTTTTGCATATTTCGCTAAAGTATTTATTAGATATTTTAAACGTCTTTGGTATATATTTCTTATTATTTAGAATATATTTGGTGAATACTGAATGTTTTAAAAGTAATTATACAAAATAATATTCAGTAAAAATATTTAGATATATTAAAGATTTGTATATTGCAAAAGCTTCATCTGATAATTTCATAGGTATATCTTATGTTATAAATTCCAAAAAATTGATTTTATATAAACAGGTGGGCGTTCATATATGTCTTGTAATACAATATTGGTATCTCGCAGGATGCGAGGTGACGTTACATAATATCTCGCGATCGGAATTTGTGAACTGGATGTGTGAAGGGTTATAAATAGCTCTAACCTAATCTACGAAAACTGCAGGAAAACAAATGTTGATAATAAATATGAACATATAGAAATGGATTTTGAAAGATAAAAGAATGAAAAAGCAAGAAATATACTGCGCCGGCCAGAATTCGAACCCGAGTTTTCTACCTAACATGCAGAAGTTCTATACAATTAACCTCGGTAGGAGCTTGGTATGGTTCTGTTTTCATTAGTAATGTTACTGGAACTTTTAATCCCATCTGTTGCCTAGTTTACATTAGCTTTCTTAGGAAAGTGCAACATTTGTAGAACTAACATGAATTCGGCCTAACACGCAACGCCTTTCAAGCTTCCAAGGATGTTGAAATTATAGGCTAGTCAAAAATTATATTTCAAAAAGATAATCCACACTTTAAACCGTCAATCCGCCATCGTGGTACACGGACATGAAGAAGAGTATGAGAACTGCATGTCCTACTCAATCTACGAAGTAACAGTTATTCAGTTGGCGTCCATACAAAGAATCGGAAAGGTTCAAGAAACTGGTACCTTATCACCGAGAACGTAACTAAATAACTTTTGTATGAAAATTAACAGAATATAATTGGTTCGGCTCTATGAATTAATGCCAATTTATTGAATGTTACACAACTAAACTAAAATTACATCTTTTCTGCAGTTATTTGTTAATTTATTAGTTTTCTCCTACTTTGAGTGAAGTCTGATTGAAAACATGTGACAAATAAATATAGAGATTTCGATTGCAAAAATATGTGGTCTAAAAGGAAAGGAAAAACACGTTCTGTATACTTTAGCGTCTTTTGGATATTTTAAAATGAAAATATTAATTTGTGATGGATCAGTAAAAAAAAAAAAAAAAAAAAAATCTGTCATCTGAATTAGTGCTTGGTTAGGCAACTTTCAGTTATGAGGTTGGCTACATTTTTTCGGATGGACAGTTAGAACGTAACAAGATATCGTAGCGGAGGGACGCACACGATACTTCAATCTGCGCTGTATATTATAAGTGGTGATTAAATAATGAAAGTTTCATCCCATTGTCGGGGTTGGGACACATATTCGTCCATCTTTTATATTAGTGTGAGTGCTGAGTGAAAATGGCAAGTTAAGAAGTATTTGCTGAGCTGGATATAGTGGTCGTGGTTCCTGCATTGAACATTGTGAATAACCTTGCCTTAAACCTGGATACCGGGAAGGAGATTCCAGATTTACTAAGATTGGTGAGAAAGAGAATTTCTATTTTAGTCCAACGTGCGAGTGAAATATACCATGGACAGTCCGGGTGAGTACCACTTTTGATATGTTAATTTCACATAGTCTCTTATGGACGAAAATATCATACTTGTAAACTGTACTCACAACGCCAGAAGATTTGTCTTCAAGACTATTGATAATTTGAAAGAAATATTTACACTATAAATAACTGCATTCGTTTTGCAAAGAACATTATCCCAGTTTTGTTGTTTTATCGTTGTTTCTATAAGCTTGTAGTAGATTCATGCTTCCTAACAACAACAATTACGCAGAGCGAGAGTGATTGTTGCGAGGCGATTAGACTGTTCTTTTTCATTTTTTCTTCATTTTTTCTGGGAGAAAAAATGTAGACAAACACTAGTGTGTAGTGGTGTTACGTCATCAAGCAGAAACGATATCACATGATTTACAGTGTTTCTAATTCGAGACAGAATTTACTAAAAACAGCACTGATGTTATTAATGTCAACAGAGTAAAAGTATTTCAAGGAATTTTATACGGGATATCGAAAGACGCAAATTAGCATAAATAAAGGAAAGCTGTTATCTATGAATGAAACATAAAATAAGCAGTGTCGTATTAATATTGTCTCGTTGATAAATTTTACGAATTTCTTTACGTGCTGCAAAGAAAACGATCGTGTTTTAAATATTGGTGAAGAACTGAAAAATCATCAATTTCTATGAACTTCTCATCTTCGTGATAAATGTTACAGTGTTTATTTTTGAAGATAGTATTGGTTTCATACTGAAGTTCCAGTTACGTCATATTTTGGGATCCAGTTGCGTTGGATAATATCGACTCCAGCTTTGTACAGAAATATAACCCGGTGTAGCGGCGCGGGAAAAACAATATATACTTATCTTTCAATCGAAGAAGTGTATTGGATACTCACCCTCTAACATGTTGAAAGGAAGGTTGTTGCTTACCTAAAGTTTGGAAGGGGATCCAGGATCAGTCAGGGGAGGAGCGTTATAAAGAAGCGGACATACCTCGGAAGAAGATTTTTGTGTCATCCCTGTGATTGAACTAGTAGAAAGGACTACGAATTTTGTGACTAATATTAGAAACCTTATTTTTTATACCTGTACCCGTAGGATATTAATTTCCTTCCATGAACGTTTTGATAGTAGATCTTGTTGCTATCTTAATTTCGTTATTTTGATGTTCAGAATCGTATAGGATTTTCTTCGTTAAAATTTATTGGAGTTGCGTTGCGGTGTGATATTCCTCATGCTAGGTGTGTGGAATTTTGGTTTTCATTTTGTTCTCAGTCGTGGGAAATTTTTCGAATAGTATTTCTTCCACCACAATATCTTTCGATCCGTGCGCACGCGATCGTGTGAACAAGTTTGGTCGATCTTCTTACATCGTTAGAGACTTTTCGGTCTTCAAAGTATTTTCAGATCAAGTGGCTGAGTGTTGATTTGTTTTGATCCAGTTTGATAGGTGTTGGAGAGTCATCATAAGGTACGTGTAATTTAGTATCAAATATTGGTTTAATTATAGTGTATTGGTGTATGAATAAATTGTTTATTACCATATTGATATGTAAAGTACTGTTATGGTCGTAACTCATAAGTAGTAGAGGGGTACCTTTTTTGGTAATATTGTGAAAAAACAAATTTTCACGTTACTGCAAGTTCGTATCGTGATGTTTGGAATTGTTCTAAATATTTATCAATAGAATACATTATATTACACTGTTGTAAGGTGTTACTCGTATATTTATAAGTATAAACACCTAGAAATTTCTAAAAAAAGCTTATTTTTTACCTTATGATTGGAACTGTTACTAAGTCATAAAGTATTTTAACGTAATATTTTGTTAAATAAAGAATAAGTACGTGTTCTATTGCGAAGAGTTGGTCTGATAATACACCTTTAGTGTAAAAAAGCTAAAGATTATTTGACTCTGTCATTTGAAAAGGTGTTCTCTACGCATTTAAGATTATTTTTGGTTGTTTTTGAGTAAGTTTTCTCAAAATATTACAAAAGTGGTAATTCTAGTGTTTGAAGCTTACGGATAATTAATAATAAACTGATATTTGTTGGAAATACCGTAAGTCTTTTATATATTTATCAATAATATTCAACTAAAGACATTTTCAATAAAAATTCGTATAAATATTATTGTGGTCTGATATTTCTATAGTGGACATAAACTTCTCTACTGAAAAAGCAAGATACGTCTACGATTGTTAATAATTATTTTGGATAATTTTTTGATCTTGTGTATAATTTTTAGTTATAATAAATAAGTTTTTTTCATCAATAGTCCAGGTGTTAAAGATACAATCATTTAGAAGTATCAGTTCACATAAGGTTCTACTAAGTTTTCTAGTTGTATTATTAATTCCTTTCTCCAAGATTGATGTGGTTCTTTATGGTGGTGTTGCAGGAGTAGATTATTCATCATTTCTAGTGAGGTGTACCTATTTACCCAAAAGTGTGATACCTTGAACCCATCCTATCTGAGTACCTACTATTTATTCAATAACATTAGACAATTTCACCGTTCGAACCCGTTATAAATTGTTAAGAATTAATCGATAACGAAACAGTTCATCCAAGCAGGAAGAACCTTTAGTACTTATGTGTATAATTTGAACGTATGAGCATAAGGATTTTTTAGCTTTGAGTAATGTAGAATTATTTAGATGTTAGATTATAGTACGATCTGTAAAGTGCTTTATCGTGGCTTTAGTATTAATAAAGCAATCCTTTTCATCAGTGCATTTAGGAATCACAGCAAATTTCGTATTGCGTCGAATGATTGGACATCTATTGTTAAATATTTAAATATAACAAATGAAATATAAATTACTACAATTGTTATTTTCGATTTGCGTAGTGCATTACACAATATTCGTATAAAACGCTTTAATCAATTCATTTATTTTTCCCATTACTTTCTGAAGGATACATTGTTCACTCCAGTAGACCTACATTATATCATTTTGTTCACTAAAATACAAAGGATGTCGGATTGAAAACGGACATTCAATTATCAAAGGAAGCTTTGCTGCTGCCACTGTATGTATTTTTTAAAGTATCCGGAAAATGTCTTGTTAAACAGTATTCAATACAAATATACGCAGACGTACAGCGTGAAATTGGGGCCATGTTGGCTCAGTTGGTAGAGCGCTCACCTCTGCTGCTAGAGGTTGTCGGATCAATCCCTACACATGCCACGTGCGCTATGTGGTGGACAAAAACCGTATACGTGGTTTTCTCGAGGTGCTCCCGATTTCTTCCTGTTTCTTCATTCCACCACTTCATCACATCATCATCATCCATACTGTCTGAGCCATAGTTGCCAAAACGCCTTAAAATATTTAACAAATACGGCGTGAAATTGTTTTCAACTTTACTCGTCACATTGCTTGTCTATTTTTTTTTATAATAATGCAAATATATGACCAAAATAGATTCGAAATATTGTTGTATTATATTATGAGTCTTTCCTTTCTAATTTAAACCTAACCAGAAAACAATATGACTCAACCAAAATCCTGTACGAGCTCTCAAGAGCGAAAGAGGTAGTTAAATAATACAATAAGGGAAGATTGAGGCTGTAGAAGGTTGAAAGCAGCAACTCAAATGTAGTCCACTAATTTCTAACGGAAAGTCAGTTTTTCTGTAGGTGCTTGAGGCTCTAACCTGTATATTGAAGATAGACGAGCAAGGTTGAATTCAAAACGGAAACACAACTTAAGAATGGAACTCCAAATTAACGATTAAATCATAGACGAATGAAATCCCAAAATGTTATTTTGTGTTTCTAGGCATTTAATGTATACTGATACATCAAAGTTATAATTAATGTTAGAAAAGACCAATTCGCACGGGAGCTAGGTCACTCCATCAGTCACTATCGCGAGCATATTCGAATAACCCTTATATATTCTGCATACGCAGGCAACATGCCAGAATTCGTTCGTGTACAATTACCTTCGGAATTGCTGTAGCGTATATAATATTCTTACGCTAATTCTGGACACTGTAGTGGCCATTTTATTAGTTCACATAGTAAAGCAAAAGGAAAAACTAAAATTCAAAGTGTCGTTCAGAAGGTATGTAAGGGAAACAGGTTCCAAACTTAAACGTGTGGGAAAGGGAGTCCGAAGGTACTGACATAAGATAGTTCTGAAACATTATAATATTGAGGGAGTGTGGCTTTGTGAAGCCTAATATTTTTTTAGCCTTGACTCTGTGATTAAGGTTTGAAAATTATTTTAATGTATAAATTAATGTCCGGGCTGTTCTATAGTCGGCATCACTCAGACATGATCTGTGAGGTTAAGGGGGACAATACAATCATCGATACATGCTGTATTAAATCACATGACATGTAAGTCGGGGAAGCCTGTTAGAACTCTTTGTGGTGAAAAATGTGTGGCCAGAATTTCCCGACTCACATCACATTACGTCTATAGATGTACTATAGCTTCTAAAGATTCTTCGACTACGGGATGCTGACTGTTCTCATGTCCTTATCGCTTTAAGTTCCCGAACTTCTGCAAAGACTCGCTTTCCTATTCTGTAACTTCCTGCACTGCTAGCAATAACATCAGTTGCTAAAACACAAATTGTCAAGTGGTGTATTGTAATCACAACACCCTGTGTATCAAAAATTCAAATAATTATATAATGTTTGTTTATATAAGTGTCGAGAATAGTAAATTCCTGGCCACCGGGAGGGACTTCTGGCCAGTTTGGGCCACTTTCGTCCTTTTAATAATTGTAATTAATGTGATTAAACTAATTTTTGGGGGGAGGTAGAAGCGGAAACTGCACGAACCGCCACGAAAAACCTCAGGAAAATCGCCTGGAAACCGAAGTGGCAAAGTTTGTATTTAAGTTAGATTAGTTACTTTTTGATTAAGATATTGACCGATCTTTTTGTTGTACTTATGAGCTCAGCTATGAAATTATGTAAAAACCTTGAAACTGAAGAGTTCATAGAGTATTTAATATTGCTATTTCTGTGTGAGAAATACTTCCACTGCTGATTTTCTTTTTTTGATATAATGTTCTTTTTCCAATGTAGGTATGTCCATCTATGGATTTAACGATATTAAATTGCCATTGAAAGAATTCAGTAGCAGACTGATTAATAGCGAATTGTAATCTGGATATTGTGTTTTGAGGTAATGTCATGGAGAGAACTAAAGTTACCCATCTGAGAATTTTGTCTTGAGTTTTTTTCTAAATTATCAGGGAACTTCGTTTCAAAGTTCTTAACTATATTCTGCTTCTCAAAAAAAAATATGTGAGCATTAGTTGGTGTGTTATCTTTCAAATCAGTGGCTGAAATATTGATACTTTGGATTTGTCTGATCTACATATTTTGATAGGAATGTTTTTGTGGCCTTGATACGGACGAAGAAGGCAATTAGAGTATGATGTTCGATGTCCCCTCTTCTTGCATGTTACACAATAGTTCTTATTTGATAGTACCGTACAAGTATGACTTACATGTGCTTCTCCACATTTGTAACAGTGAGGATCATTCTTACAACTTTGTCCTATTGGTAGCAAGATCGGCATGAAAATGGACGTCCATTCGAAATTGAGTCTGCGACAGCAAAAGGTGTGAATCCTATTGTTACACCATTTGTAATGAAGTTGCTAACTAGGAGGGATCCTTAGTGAAAAGTCTTATCATTGGGAGAGGTCCCTTTCTACTTCATATACGGAATGCATTCGTTATGGGAACTTTTTGATTGATTTGAAATGGTTAAACATCTTCAACTTTTGTATTTGTGGTGATATTATCTATCCTTATCTATATTCGTCCTTGTCTATTTTGGTGAAGGTTTCTGTGGGCACAATGTATACATTATTTATACGTCTCGCACTAATTGTTAGATTACTGTATTGAAGAACAGACTTCTTTTAACTGTTTTAGTTGGATGTCGCTCAGTGGATTTCAATTAGTTCATTTATGGGTTTCGCAAGTATTTTATCAACTTCAATGTTTTCCGTTACAGATTAATTTTGGTTTTATAATTTATTTATTTATTTATTCCAGTTGTATTTCTCTATTTAAATGTTCATATCTAGGGTCTTCCTCCCGCTTACGTTACAGAGATTTAGTCGCACTTTCCCCTCTCCTGGGTCGTGACGATTTTAGCCCCATTGTTTCTGATTTCCTTTATGGTGTAGAGCTCCTTTGAACAACACCATTCTTCAATGGATTAATCCTTTTGGTTTTCATTTCTTGGTTTCTTCCACAGCTTTTTATCTTGTGGTTTTGTTTCTTAATACGGCCATTTCTAGTTGTCGCCATTTAATTTGGTCATGTATTTTGACAGGCTTATAATTTCATTTCAGTTTCTTATATTTATTTTGGTAAAAATCTTGTAAGTTATTGAATCGTTTTTGGATGCAAGCTACTTGTGTTAAAAGTTTCAATTTTCGGTATCTTATACGCGATCATCGGTGAATCTTGTACAACCTCCACCCTATATTTTGTGTTAGATTTCCTCTTGATTCCTATCCAGAAGTTCTGCATTAGTTTCGTCAGTCTTGCGGTTCCACGGCCTCGTGTCGCAAGTGTCGAATGGGCCTCCGATGAACACTGGGCCGAAATAAAAAAAAGTAGGACAAAATCCCGACATTCAATATTTAAAAGAAAATAATCTCGAAAGCCATTGTATGTTGTAGTTAAATTTCCAGTAGACACTTGACTACTTCTTTTGTAATCCTGAAAAGCATAATCATTAGTGCATGTCCACCAAAAGCTTCAGTTCTTTTTAAATTTTCGAGCTGCAACTGCCATTTAGGCAAGTATTATGTTAAATATAGTAGGTTTTCTACTTCGGCTACAGTGAAATCATAACATTAATGTAGTTGAGATCCGAATCCTGAGGATTTTATAATATATATATTTGTAGCTAGTGAACGTAAAGATCTCAGTCTTAGTTAGTGTATCCCCCGTGAGCCCCTGCCCAGTTGACCACGGGACTCATAATATTGGAAAAGTAGTATATCATGGGCAATTCTGGTAGTCTACGCTCACGATTGAGTTCGCGAAAGGGAGTGAATCATATCCACTTGGTCCGGGACCAGTTTCCCTTCCACAGCTATTGCTTATTTAATATTTATACTATTTAATTTAAATGCAAAAAAATAAATGTAATTTACCAACGCTTTGCGTAATGCATATCAGCCGACATGTACAGTAAGTTTTAGCACAAATTTCAGATTACTTTAGTTAATGATTGGATTTTCTAGTTAATAAATAATACTTGCTAAGCAGAAATAACAAAATGAAAACCATGAATTTTCACGAAAGTCCTAAGGAGAAGGTTTAGGTACTTATAAACAAATTTGTTTGAGAAAATTATTTTAAAACAAAGAACCATTAAATTGAAATGTTTAATGATCAGCACTAGTCGTTCATTCAGAATTGTGCCAAACTTATCACAAAATACGTGGTGCGATCAATATTATCTATTAGGAGACATGTTTTGCAGAAGAGGGGCTTTACTAATTACAGTTCACGGTGTATATGTTCACAACTCTTTTGAAAGCAGTTACCTTGCTGATAATGTTTAAAACAACACAAGGACTTAATAAACTTCATTCAATGTGTTTTTTATAGGATTTTAAAAATCCCTTTCTTGTTTCGTTGTGCATTAACGTTTGTTATATTTTTCGCTAACCTCGTACTCAAATCTATTAGATGCCCGAGAAGAATCTTCCACCTTCCAATATGATAATATTTTTAGATCCCGTTCTATACTTGGACATCCAGTTATGCTTAGCCAAGACGAAGACAAAATAATAAACTAATCCAGTAAATACTAAAAGGCAAATATTTTGCCAATTTAGATCAGTTCAAAATTGAGCTGAGTATCTTTTTTTAATGGTTTTAATACTTTATGCAAATTTTAGCTTGTTTTTAAGCTTTAGACACAAGGTTAGTCGAGCGATTGCACGGGTTGTCCTTATTAGTAGCTACTCAGCAAAGCATCAGGAAACATCACGAAAAGGTCAGAAACTACCTCGTGTAATCGTCGATAAACCTTTATCAATATCTATGGTATCAACCATGTTACCTACTGGAAAGCTATTGAAAGAAGATATCAGGATACCTTCATTCAACGCATGCAGGTTTCAACACTTCTCTATCAACTAACAATGTGATAACCTCAGTGCCTTTTTTGAGGATTAACAAGGACATATAAAAGAAAGTATTTTACACAAGAGTAGGATATTCGAACTGAGCTTGGAGGTGAAGAGTACTGTGCCAAATAGCACATGTATTGATTATTTTGGTGTTGACTGAGCTACGGGTATCAATATCTAACATCAGTCTACCAAGCCTAGAGCCTGGAGTGTTACGGATGATTAATATTTAAAATAAGTTAACTTTTTTTATAACAACAGGTCAAAAATCTATTTAACGGCACTAAACCATATGATTTGACTTACTTGTACGAGGAGTCAGTTGCGTCAAGGAAAACTAATCCGACTTCAGGAACTCGCAAGTTCAATACCTTCGCAGCAAACGTTCGGCATTGGATTTTATTCCGGGGAATATCAACCTCATGTTATCCCAGCGCAAGAAGGTCATTTCAAGTACCTTCCTCCGAAAGAAATCTCGGCCTTCCAAACGGGCTTTTTCTCCGTTTTTTCAACTATTATTGGCTTTAATCTTTTCTCGATCTGAGCTGACCAAGTTAGCACCTTGACTGTATTAGTCTTATAATATTGAATGAATTATGCACCTCATGCGAGTCTCATCTATTCTCCGTCATGCCGTCCAGCTTCGACCTGTATAGATTTTTACAAAACCCTTACTTTTCGACATTCGCAATTAATGTTCATCTAAAAGTCTCTTAATCGAACCTTTGGAACCATAAGTAATTGCCGGGAAAGCTACCGTTGTGTATAAGTTCCTAAGTTCTTTATTTTAATCTCGCTGCTACAACCTTCTGAACTAAACAAGAACATGTAATGCATGATTCTATGTGATTTTCCGATTCTTCATTCAACATATTTTTGTCTGGTTACATATGATGGGTATGTGAACTTATTTGTTTTCTCGATAATCTCATTCTTATTTTCCATGTATACTTGATTCATCCAAATATATTTTTCCTTGCTATCATATATTATGTTTTCTCTACGTTTATCTGTAGGCTTATTTCCTAGTAAATTTCTACTAGAATATTGGCGTTACTTTGAAGCATTTATTACCATTCCTAATTAAATGGACATCTTGAGCATATACGAGCAGCTGGAGCAAGCCATCGAAAAAAGTTGTCCTGCTGTTCCCTCTTACGTTTAAAATCACATATTATAATGTGAAGTTTATATTCTAGTGCAGATGTATTTGAACCAGTACTATAGCTTGTTTTAATCGCCTTCGTTTTTTTAATGTGCTGCGAATCGCGAATGAACCTCAGATACTGTATGATTAAATATACTAATCCCGCTTTCAATTGCGTTGTTTCAGTGGAATCTAGTAGGCGTGTGGGGGTTTATGTTATCCCAAAATTGAATTTATCATTTCGAACAAAGTAATCTTCAAAGTTATTAAGAACTGTTATTATATTTTAGTTTGATCCTTTTAAACAGTTCAAAATTACTTTCACATTTAAAAAAAATGTTATTTTAAAAGCAATGCGTTCATAAAAGAGTAGTATATTCAGCATTACAGTCAGAATGCATTACCCTGGTAGGCACGTGGTGGTATTTTTTACCCCAAAATTGGGTTTACCCTTTGTAACAAGTTATGTTTATTAACAGGAAACTAATAAAGTCACTATATATACATTATTTACACTATTTAACTCCTTTTTCAGAATCTAAAATTGGAGTCCACTTATGTATCACTTTGCAGACCAAAGCTTGTTAACACACGTGTAACTAGGCGCGTGGGATTGCATTATATCCCACAAGCAAATACGTTGTGGATGTGACTCCAACACTGACAAGAATGACTTGTCCGTTGACTCGATATATTTTGGGAAAGTACTAGGTAACTCAGCAGTGTGTCCAACTGGTAACAGTCTACGCAAATAAATTAAGCGACCTGGGCTAAAGTTTATTTCCACGAGTCTGGTTAACGGTTAATAAAGAATATTCATGCAAACATGTACCAAGGAAGGTGGAAACAGTATAAAACATTGTTTGTTTATTTAATAACGAAAACAGAAAATAAGGAACCAACGCCTAAACATGATTGATGGCTAAATTGAACTCATGCTTCAAATACATACACTTTGACCATTTCACTCCTTTGATCACTTCTGGTGCAAGACCTTTAAAGGAAAGGCTTCGTGTTTGTGGGAAAACACCCAACGTACTTGATCCTTTAAAGATTGTTGGATCAATCGTTTCACACCCCTCAAATGACTATCTACCAATCATGTACAGTATATTTCCAATCATTTTTTTTTCCTTTTCAGTATTACACTTTGTGTGATTAATTCCGCTATTGTAAATAATTTAAATTTAAAGGAATTCTTATACATTGTCCAGGTCGAAACACATTTTCAGATTTAGAAATTGTACGGAAAAAGAACTAGTTTAATATTAAAGCTACTGAAATAATTTTATCTACACATGCTTATTGATGTTAAAAGATTCTAACTACTGATTATCAAAATTTATTTTACAAAAAAAATTCGTTGCACCAACGCATATTGGGAGTCAATCTGACAAACAAGCGAAATCATATACTCTTTACATACAAGGCATCGGATCTCACAAGGATTATTTTACCTGGTGCCATCTAGAAACAATTAATTAAATATCACATATTAAATATACATATAGGTAGGGTCTGGGCTCTTGAGTATTTTATACAAGCAAAAGAAAATTCAGGAAAATAATAATTTTCCATAATTATGTATCCCGAAGGGAATTTTTTGCAAAAATCAAAGGGTCAATTTGTGGGGTTCTGGGGTATCAAGGGGTACATGTTGTTCTAATTTCTGCGTACAACTAAATTTTTTCAAGCAGAAATCAAAGACTACAACTGAGACGTTCAGTGAAAACCCAGTGAAACTTCTACTTTTATATTTTAAGGTAGAGCTTGTTTCATTTTTTTAATTCTTTGTTATTCTTCTAAGATACAATTCTTTCTCCATTCTCCGTTTTCTTGTATGTAACTGTTTCACTTCGTCCATTTTATTCAGTTGATTCGTGTTAATATGTTATGATCCTTCTTCATGCGGAATTACTAATTTTGTAAGCAATGTTACCATTTTCATGTGGTTGTCATTCGCTTTCGTTTTTGGTATTGTCTTGGCCAATATTTATCGTATTATTTTTAATGATTTATTTTGTTTCAATTTAATTAATTAAAATATTTATGGTTTTTACTGTTCTCAGAGATATACGACTAAGATCATGAACTTCGGATCATCAGTGTGGAGGGATGATAGTTTGTGTCAACCTAACTTACATGAATAGTAAGGTTTCACACAGTTTCATTTGGAACAAGTGTCTTTACTTCATGGTCAGTACCACAATCAGAAATATAAAGAATATGTTGCCGAGAGACTCCTTTTTTCACATTTCAGGAGCTTATTGTAAAATGGCCACATGTTCAGTGGGGCAAACGATTCCATCTCTGTCGGAGTGCAAGAATTATACTTGTGCGAATTATATTCTGTTGTAACTAGACAATGATTCTAGTTAGAATATAGAAAATTTGCATAAATATCGTGTTTGCACTCCAAGAGATATTTATGTTTTACGCCTACAGAAAACTTTGCCCCACTGAACATATGACCTTTCGAAAAAAAGCTCCTCCTTCATATGACACGTTTTGATAACTGTGCTCAACACATAATACGCAAAAACATAAATTTTAAAGTTCAACACCAAAACCATTGCTGTCAAACAGTTGTGGAAGGGTTGCGGATTTCAGCCCTTAGAGTACAGAATGACGTTCTCTGCGGTTTGGAATAAAATGCCGTTCATACAGACTGAATAGTACTACTGTGTTGTTTTCGTTACTCACACGAGGAGATTGCTGAGTTTAAAAAATAACAGCCTCTGGTCGCTAGCCCGTCTTTACATTGAAAGTGTGAAACCTTATTTTTAACTTATTGTGAACTTCCTAATAAAAACCTAATTTGTTTGTTACAATCCAGAATTACGAAAGTTATAATAGTCCATACAATATAGACCTTATAGGAACCTTATCTAAAAAAAATCATGGTAGTTCTGGAAAATGGGTTACTTATGTTTTTTTGTCACAGAATCCGAATGTTTAACTTCCAACCAAAAAATCCCCCACAACATGCCCCCAAATATTGTAAAAAATCACACTACCAAAATTCGTTTTTTCTAATCGTTGTTTTTTTTTTGTAATTCTGAAAAATTCCAGAAATTCGGAAAGTACACAGAATGTACATCTTACTATTCTTTAATTTACTAGCCTTTGAACACATTTTACAGATTCGAGTTAAACGGATAAGTTAAAACCATTTCTCTTTCTTCATTCACGGATTTTTCAAAGAATCTGCCATGAAAAAGATGGACGACAGCTGTGTTAAGGAAATGAATTTCGTATTTTCCTATCTAAGATGATTTGCTGGAAATGTCCTGTGAAAATAAGACTAGCGATGCGCTAAGTCGTAAGCAGAGGTCACGTAAATGCTAAAACAATATAAATAATTGTCATGGTTCTCCATTTACCCTTATCTCAATATTTTTATTAGCTTTTACTTAGTATAAAACTTGCTTTAACGAAGTTTACAAACCTATAATTGCAACTTTTCTGTGGGTAGTGATAGCAATTAAATAATTACACTTGTCGTATCAATTCGTACAAATTTTTTCGTTATTTACAAGTTCTGACCGTAAGTGGTAAAATTCTGCGTCCCTAATACCATATAACGGTTTGATATTGGTTGACATTTATTTTCTTGAAGCATAAATATGAATAACTGTCTTAAATGCGCAAATTGTAATATATGTTAAAAGTTCTGTCGTAAATCAGGTTATATTGTCAGATAGTTTATCATGATGAAAGTTGAGCGGAAGAATATGGCTAAAATGCATGATGTTCACATTCAAGCCTTTCTTACTGTAGTACAGCACCTGTGGGACCGAAAGTATCACCTGATAAAGTTCACAGCAATAACCAATGCAACCAGATTAGCAATATGGTTCCTAGTATCAGAGAAAGTGTTAACAGTACTCTGTGTAATATACTGGAACAGCGTTAATTATGGATAATTTTGTCGCATCAATTCAAACTGAGTCTAACGACGGCAGAAGCGAATCGAAAAGAAGTAAAGGCGTGTGACGTAGACTCAAATTGAGAAGAATCTTCGTTGCTGGTTTCAGAAGTTTCGAGCCGAAAACTAAAAGCCTAGGTAAGGAAGTTAGATTACGCATATCAATGGGCGGATAAAGACGCTTTAAAGAATTTTGTCGAGGAAACTGTACAAACTATCGTCATAGAACTTCAACGTTATTAGCTCAGCAATTTTTGAGTATCTAGAACAAAATAGGAAAGTGAAAGAGTGAACAAATGTGTAACGCATGAATGACGGAGGATCACACAAACCAGCGGGAAAGTGGATATCTGCAATAACCTTTTCTCAGCCACCACAATATGCTTCTAACCGACCATATGATGAAAAGTGGGTATAGTTGTTGGAAATTAAAACAAAGACACTTTTAAAAGCTAAGTTAATACCACATAGCGTTTTGTTGATATCGCATTGAAATGTCTGAAATATTCGTTTCTTTATTAAACAGTGTAAGATATGAAAACCTAAAGGCACAAACAATGAGCGCTGGCTGGGTGGTTACCAATACTCGTTAATTGTGCAATCTGTTTTCATCTTTTGCAATGTTTCAACACGAACAGATTATTTCCAGGCTTTCCAATAAAGTGCGCATACTAATGTCATATCTCC
>JAGDQP010014114.1:29136-46016 GCA_022664845.1 Lepisma saccharinum | reverse complement strand
TAAATAATCTACAAACCAATAAATAGTTTCTCGATAGCTCTCATATAATACGAGGTTATTTGAATTTTTGAAAATAAAAAAAAACTGTGAGATCTACCTCAGCCTGTAGAAAGGGATTTTTTTATTTCAACTACTTTTATTTTGTTGTATATTTTGTAAAGGAAAATCACATGAAATATTTTTACATATCCCTGATAACAAAAACGCGTAACCTGATTTGAGGAGTCGCCGTGGCTCAAGTGGTAGCGGGTCGAGCGGTCTGGGCTCAAATCTCAGCCAGGATGCTGGAGACTTTTTCAATACTGGAGATGGTTCGCACTCTGAGGTAAACTAAGTCTCTTATCAAATTGAGTACCAGAGTGTCCTTGGTATTTATTGGCACCTTGTGAGGTAACGGTGGTGGAAGGTGGCGTTGCCAGAAATATTTGAAGCGCTACCTCGACATCCGCTCACACTCCGTTCACGGCGCGTGAGAACTGGATAAAGGATATGTGTGTCTTAATAACATGACTGTTTCTGACCAGTCTTGGCTTACTAACGCTTGCTTGACTCTAATATCTGTGAAGTATAGTGGATTGAGGCAAGAACCCACACATTTTGGTCTAGGAGCCATTATAGAGTAATTAAAACAAACAGAATGTCAACATTTTGCAAGAACATATTTTGAATTTTCATGCTCATAATGCCGGAAGTACATCAAGCTAAATGTATACACAAAGGGAAATATTGGCCATTAAACTATCGTCTCAAAATAGGCATCTTACCCAACACATCAGTATAAGATGCCCGATGCCAAATACATTATAACTGGGATTGCAAGAATAGTGAAATAAAATCTGTAACTTCATCTCTACATTATATATGATATAATACGACTAAAATGCAGGAACAGGTATGGATATATTTCCAGAACTTCAGAAAATATTTATTCCAATGTCCACCCTGACAACATCTGCTTGAAAGCGCAAATTTTCTCCTTATGTATACCAAATTGAATATACCGCAATGACTTCACGATTTTTGTGAAACAAAAAAAGTTCTTTTTAATGTATAGTATAAATTCTATTAAACATGTAGCGAGTAGGCGTAGCTCAGTTAACACCTTCGTGTTTGGTAGGTTCTGGGTTCGATCCCCGCGGCAGTCATCTTGACTAAAGTTTATACAGGGTTATCCTTAGTCACACATTGTCATTGCTGGGTGGTGCTTTCGAAACTATTCCTTGGCCGACTTCTTTCCCATATTCCCACCCATCGCCAGTCCGTCCTTAGCCATAGATGCCTAAAGGCCATAAATGACATTCAATTTCTATTGAATATGTAGACTATCAATTAGAAATGTTTTTGAATCAATACATTCCGTTCAAGAAGAATATTTCGAAGAAATTAGTATCTTGATTGAAAACGATGAAAGGTCTTATTTAATGCAATACATTTACATAGTGAGCTTCTATCCCCAACCTTTCGGGCAAGACGTCACTTTACACGTGTTTCCTCCACATACATGGCCTCTGAGCAAGTACTTGATAATTCAAACTACCCGATTTAAGTGAATTTTCTATTCTCTGATAAGTCCCCGAGTATCCCCAGATTACTTCATAACATTATACAGATTATCACTAATAAGACAAAATATATTCTTTTACTATCCGGCTATGGGCTTAGGATTTTAGATTAAATCTGATAAGCAAGATTTTATTAGTAGGACTGACCGACCCGTGGTACACATAAATATTAACTACAGTCTATGTGGATATGTGGTCCTCTTACAATAGGAGATCGACGGATGTATGTAAAGGACAGTGTTAGCAATTGGGAAACAAAAAACACAAATAAACCAAACAACAAAAAACTTCTCTTTATTACCTTTTATTAGAAGCTCCGTCTATTTCAGGACTTCCAAAGTAGCTAACTTCGGGAGTTCAGATTATATTTTCTATATTATTTAAAAATCTTTGGTATATATTTCTTATTAAGTATAATGTCTCTGGTGGTTATGCTTCAAAAGTATTTATAGCAAAATAACATTCAATACACAAATTTAAATATATTAAAGATCTACTACACATGTTATACCAGATGTATGCATAAGTAGTTTCCGGTTTATCTAACAGATGGCGCCAGTGAAAAGTACGCAGCGTATTCATTTGACACATACGTCATTTTGTTCATCTGACATTAAACTACAAACACACACAAGTTGAGTCCGCCAAACACTAGCGTCTTTGTTTTATCGTTCAGTGATCATGTCGAAGTTTGTGCCTGAAAAAGAACATTTGCGGCACGCATTGCTTTTCTTATTTAATCAAAAGAAAAAAGCTGTTGAAAGTCATCGTGTGCTGGTAGAAACATATGGTGAACACGCTCCATCGATTAGAACATGTGAGAAATTGTTTCGACAATTTGAAAGTGGTGATTTCAATGTGAAAGACAGTGCGCGCTCTGGTAGACCACAAAAGTGCGAAAAGGAGCAATTGCAGGTGTTATTGGAGGATGACCCAACTCAAACTCAACAGCAATTGGCAAAAGCATTAAATGTGTCACAAAAGAAATCAGGAGACGTTTACGAGCAATGGGGAAGATCAATAAACTGGGTAAATGGGTCACACACGATTTGAATGAACGTCAAATGGAAAATCGCAAAGTCACTTGTGAAATGCTGCTTCAACGCCACGAAAGAAAATCTTTTTTGTATCGAATTGAAAAAAAATCGTGGCTTTCACCTGGCGAAACCGGTCCTTCAACACCAAGGCCAAATCGCTTCAGAAAGAAGACCATTCTTTGTGTCTGGTGGGACTAGAGCGGTATTGTGTATTATGAACTCTTGAAGCCCGGCGGCGAAACCGTTAATGCACAACACTATCGCCAACAAATGATTAATTCAAATCACGCGTTGATCGAAAGACGACCGGAATGGGTCCGAAGACGACAATGCGCCGTCTCACACAGCAAAACCAGTGAAAGGCACCTTGAAATCGCTTGGATGGGACATCCTTCCGCACCCACCGTACTCCCCAGACCTGGTGCCATCTGACTATCACCTCTTAGCATCAATGGGGCACGCGCTCGCATAGCAGCATTTCAGCAATTTCGAAGACGTTGGAAAATGGCTCGACGAATGGTTTGCCGCAAAAGACAAGCAGTTTTTCTGGCATGGTATGCATGAATTACCTGAAAGATGGGCGAAATGTGTAGAAGCCGATTTCCAATATTTTGAATAAAACAAATTTAATTTTCCTTGAAAATTACGTGTTTTCTTTACCACAAAAAAAAAAGGCAAAAGCTTATGCATACACCTGGTAAACTTCTGATAATTTCATAAATACATTTAACATTACTAATTCCGAAAAGTGATTTTATATAAACAATTGGGAGGTCTTATAATTGTCTCGTACAAGAATATAGACATCTCGCAGGATGCGAGGTGATGTTTCGTCTGTCGCAGAATTTAGCCCAGTTCTAAACTGTTTACTGATCAGAGCAAATCATTTTAGGCTAAAAATAAATCTTTTTCAGAGGACTCGCTTCGTCTCCACGTAACAGATTACAAGACATTTGCTACAGTTTCTTTAAAGAGCATACTGACTTGTTCTTTCACACCACACAATTATGCCATCTAGTTTCGTAGCTATGGAATTACACTACTGTAGCCATATTCCCTCTACAGCAGTGGTTCTTAACTCTTTTCGAGCCATAGACACCTATAACAATCTGATAATACCATGGACCCTTCCGAGGAAAAAAAAACATACTGTTAATAAATTGATTGTAGTAAAAACTCAACACTACTTGAACAAAGGATAACCAAACCGTTACGGTACATTACTCGTTTATTAAACAAAAGACACAATGTACGTTCATGATTGCAGCGCCATCTGATAAGAAGAAGGTGCGTAATTCGCAACTGCAAATACTCTGTCAATGGCAGTGTTTCTATAACTGATTCGTGGACCTGTAACAGCTCTCGTTCAGAAAGATCACGCTCGGCGCATGCTAAAGTAATTCCAAGTAAAATAATTATTGTTTTTAATAGTTTTATGAATGTTATCGGCAAGGCTCAGAAATGGATAGAGGCATTGCATATATTCTTGAACTGCGATGTGGAAGGCAACAGAAAGGCACCAGATTGTTTTTACTTTCTCAAGGCACAATTCATTGCTTAACTGTTTGTCCCAAGACAAATTATCGCATAGGTAAACTATCTTCCTATTCGGATCTCCTGGTGGTGGGATGAATTGGGAGAAGCTATTGCGCAGAGAAAGAAATCAAATGAACTTGAACAAAGGAGAGAAGACAAGAACATGGAACGTCAGGTCACTGTTGGAAGCAGGTGAGTAGGAAAACCTGAAGGAGAAAATCAAGATTAACAGTATGGACGGAGTAGGACTTTGTGAAGTAAGATGGCTAAGAACCGGTGAAATCCAAGATGACGCATATAGGAAGTTCTATTCAGGGCCGAAAAAAAGAGGAAGAAATGGATTAGATGTAGTACTTGGATAGTGTCTAAAGTAGAATGAAATTTGACTACACCAAAAAGCGCATGATGCGAAAATATGAAGGAAGGGCCTGGTTTTAATGCAAATATAATGCCTCCAACTAAAGATTCTGAAGAAGAGATGGAAATAAACTACAAATATGTGGAGGAGTTGATCCAGAGAACAGAATGGCGAATGCATCATACTGCTGGGCAATTTTAATGTAGTAGCATGTAAAGAACATGATGGAGATAAATACGAACTTGGAAGCAGAAATCGAAAATGACAAAGATTAGTTAACTTTTGTAAAAAGCACTCAATGGTGGTGAGAAATACATAGTTGTAAGAACATATAAGAAGATGATACACCTGAATGCGCCCGGTGTAGACTCTTCCTGAAGCCGATATTTGTTCTTACATAATTTGGTCTTACAAGGAACACTTGCCAGGTGTCAGAGTCCGATTTTGATGAAAATTCCTATGTACTTGTCTATTTAAACCTCGACAGCCAAAATTATACGTGCTGCCGTTAACAAATAATGACACGGGAATCCGAGAAAGATGGAACGTATAGAGCAAGTAAATCGATTACAGAGTACGGAAAACGTATTTTCTTTTATAAAATGTTATGTATACTAAAAGGAAATGACTTTGATGAATACTGGACAGGCGACAACATATGCTAGAGGATATGACGACAATGGCCGCCATTTTGACTATGCTTCAAAATCTTTAAATAGGAAGTGGGTCATGTGATATGTCATTCTGTGCTGGAATGTTCCAAGAAATCCAATGATGAAGTTAGTGTTTGCATAATTCCAACCTGTACGACAAAATGACATGTGAAATTGACTTGGAGAATGTGTGAACCGAATGATGAAAAAACATTTCGTTGAAACAGTTGAAGGAACGAAAACCAAACGGGTATATAAGAGGTACCGTTATATTAGAAAATGTAATCCTCCTGGCCACAACATGAAGTGCACTATAAAGTTTTAAATGCACTAACGGAAGATGAAGTCCCAATTTCAAGAAGGCGCAATGCTAGGTGAAAGTGATATTCGCCAGGTCAATTTCAGGTGTTATTTTGTCGTACAGGATTAAAGTTATGCGAAAATTGACTTCGTCATTGGGTTTCTTTAAACATTCCAGCACAGAATGATATATCACATGACCCACTTACTATTAAAAAAAATTGAAGCATAGACAAGATGGCGGTCATTGTCTTCATACCCTCCAGCATGTATTATCGCCTATCTAGTATCCATTAATAGCCATTCGTTTACAATATATGTAACAGTTTATAAAAGAAAAGGCGTTTTCCGTACTCTATATTGGATTTGCTTGTACTCTACGTTCCAAGTTTCTCGGGTTCCCCAGTCGTTATTTGCTGATGGTAGCACCTATAATTTTGGCTGTGAAAGTTTACCTAGACACTGTACCTACATATGAATTTTCATCAAAATCGGACTATGACACATGGCGAGTATTCCTTGTTAGAGTAGGTACATATTAAACTTAAACACGTACGTAGGAGAAATACAAAAATAAGAAAGTTCGATCTGTTGAAGCTTTTAATGAAGAGATGAAAGATAATTTATATTTGTGGAAAAGTTCAAAGGAAATTACAGAAATTTGATAAGATCAGATTAAAGTACGAGCGGACAATGGAATTTTATGACGTATTTTGTTCGATGGACCAGAAGAAGTAATAGGCTACTATGAAGAGAAAATAAATTTAATTGAGTGGCTTACTGAAGGAATGCTGAAGAAAATATATAGGTAGAGAAGAAGGTAAAACAATGTACAGGAAGCTAAATAATATATTCAATGAGAAAGAGACAAAGCAAGATGAACATGGATGATAAAGAAATGAAATGAAATAATAGACTTATAAAGAACATAAAGGTACGATCTGATGTAATTACATCAAGAAGAATGATGAAATTTGGAAGAAAGGGAAGCAAATATGTGGGATCACTGAAGAACAAAAACGGTGGTTCCATTAGTGTTTGGAAAGGTATTTTGGAGAGATAGAAAGAATACATAAAAGAACAGTATGATACGTTCCAACGTCCAGATATATATTAAATATTGAAGAAGCAAAAGTAAGTTGTAACGCATCATTGTGAACACAAGCAGTCAAGGCAACGAAAGTCAAACAGACCAATATCTATAGGGTGCATTCAAAACTCGTGCAACACGTGTGGCCCAATATACATGCTCAGTAATGGACAGAAGAAAAGAAAAGAGAACTCATTGTCATAGTAACAAGTCCTCATCAAACATAAATAGCAATCTAACAAAACGCTCCACCATATTACATGAAATACCAATCGAGCTAGTTATGCATAACTAGAAATTATTGCTAATAAAACAATAATTATTATCGGTGTCGATAAAATAGAAGAAATTTTACAATTTTGGGCAACGGAAAAGAAATAAGCTTAATTGATTGTATTAGTGTATCAGTGACCACAATCCTGACTTCCTTCTAAACAATGAGAACAAGCACAGCATAGAGTTCGCACACTGAATCAGTATACGGCATCATTCTATGTCGAACTCCAACTATAAAATTGTACTCAGGAAATACCCCAGCAACCCCTAGAGGGTAAATAATAGTAATAATACCTTAAGTGGGAGAAATTCTCTACCGACTGTAGCTAGGACTTATATTCTGTCTGTAACTCCAAATATAAACACCTATCATCAATCTGAATGTACTTAAATAGTACCTGGACTTTTCAACAACAACAACAAAAACTCTAATTCAAACCAACTCTAACATCACCTAATCGGCCTGTATGACTAAAACAATGAACGAAGCAGTACACATTGATGTTCTGAGATCGATGTATGCGCTGATATACTAGATCATACATGTACTAAGAAAAGAAAAGCGTGCAAAAATTATTTGGCAGATCTCATATCTTTGTTCACGTTAACCACATCAGATAATACTAAAAGTAAACTGAAATTATCATCTATTATGAAACTTTAATGTTTAGAAACTACATTGCATCTAAGCTATGAAAAAGAATTTCATCTCATGTTTAAATTTATTTTCAAATCAATACTCAACGATAAGACAAAACGTTCTAGATACTACTTGAATGTATTATTGTAATTTATAGACATAGAAATTATTAGTAGCAAGTCTATACCTTTTGGAACAAATTTTATTAAACAAAAGTAAATTTCTAACTATAACTGTATTATACCAAGAAGACAATATACACATCGGGACGGGCGTAAGCCGTAGTGCTGTTACAGCCCATAAAATTAATTTTATCTTATCTTAACAATATACACATACTTAAAATCTGATGTCCAAGAAAGATTACATAAAGAAGATTAAGTCGTTCTTTGAAGAAACTAGCAACGAACAATATTAATAACGTTATGGAAACTTACATATTAAGTAAAATAAAAGGTTAAATTGTATTTAAATAAAATGTTAAAGGGGAGGGTCTTTGCAGACTTTTATCCTTGACAAAAGATGAAATGAGATAAGAGCATTCATTAGCAGTTTCGGGTAAACAAGGGAGATAGAGCAGAGGGGACTGGAAGTTAGTTCTATTGTGTTAGACTTGTCAGATTTTTCAAGCTCAAAACCGGGAAACCTCGCACAACAAATGTCAATAAATATAGGTGTGTGTGTGGGGGGGGGGGTGGTGAGGAGTAAATATTTCTTTATAGTAACTTGTACATACATGTTCTGTTTCTTAATTATGCAATCTCGAAATCTTCATTTGTTATTCTGAAGTTGTATTTAACTGTAATTAGCTTTGGTACTAGTTAGGTGTAAGAGAGCCCCAAACCTCGCTAGTATATAATTTAAAACACAAATAAATAAATAGGCAATAGCAATGAAAATTATAGACTTAAACTTAATTACTTTTCATCTCACTGGAACAAAAAAGAAAAGAAACCGGCCGGCATGCCAAACATTTTCTCAAAACCAGGACTGTCCCGGCCAAACCGGTACTGGCAAGCATAATTATGTAAAATTGGATTTTAGTCCAAGTGCAAATTCGGATCTATCGGGATACGAACCAATTAATAAACATACAATATTTATTCGTTAAAAAATAAAAACTGAGGAGTTTTATAGGCTTTGTATATAGAAATCTAAACACTGAAAAACTAATTATTTCTTCGGATATTTATAAGTTTTTACCTTTAAGGCTTCAACAGCAGGGCTGTGAAGCCTTATGCACTCGCACCATCCGTCTGTTTGTCGACAACTTTTAACTCAGGAACTACTAGGGCTAGGAAGGTGATTGCGCTGAGGTTAAAAAAGGCCTTAACGAGACTATCTCAAAACCTTATAGACGATACACATTGCAGAGGCGGAGAGAGAGATAGGGACGGTGCCAAATATAGGAGGCAATTCATATCTCTGGAACTAGTAGGGCTGGAAAGGTGACTGACGTGTCCTGGAAAGTGTTCTGGCAATACGAGTTCAAACGGGTATCATTCATCTGAACAGCAGAGGCGGATCCGGAGTTTGGAGGGGAGAATTTTCAATTTTGGAAGTACTAGGCCTAGGAAGGTGACTGAGGTGTTCTTGGAAATGTCCTGGTAATACGAGTCCAAACACGTATTATTAATCTGGATAGCAGGGGCGGATCTCGAGTTTCGAGGGAGAGAATTTTCAACTTTCGAACTACTAGAGTTAGGAAGATGATTGAGGTGTCGTTGGAAAGGTCTCGGAAAGACGAGTTGAAACCTTTATCATTCATCTAGATAGCAAGGGTAACAATTTGTACCTTTGGAACTACTTCTGCTACGAAGGTGGTTGAGGTGTCGTTGGAAAGGTATCGGCAAGACGAGTTCAAACCCATATCATTCAGCCAGATTGCAGGGGGGGCGGATCCAGGGTTTCGGGGAAGGATTTTCAACTTTGGAACTACTAGTGCTAGGAAAGTGGTTGAGATTTCGTTGGAAAGGTCTCGACAAGATGAGTTCAAACCTGTATCATTTATCCAGATCGCAAGGACCGCTGCTGATTGGGAAAATTATCATGAAGACACAGTGCGGGAAAAATATGGAGAATAATTCGGTGTAAAATACAATGTTGCGGACTCTTCATTGATAAACACCACCCGTTTCTCGTAGGGTCGTCAGATGGCATTGTGCTAAATGAAGACAATGAATACCGGCATATTATAGAAATCAATTGTCCTTATTCAGCTAGAAATTGTGTTAATATTTCGCAAGATTGTGACGTGGTACGAAACTTTCAATTATACAAGAAGATTGAAGAGAAAACACAAAAGGAAGAAATCACACTTTCCGAATAGCCCCCTTATTACCAGCAAATACAGACACAATTACATTGCGTGAAAGTTTAATTGTCTGACTTAGTTGTTTATATCCCGAAAGAAATGATTATCTTGAAGATAAGAAGAGACGAGGCATTTATGATAAGGATTCTGGATAAACTGTTTTCTTTTCATCGGAAATGCATTTTACCTGAACTAGTTTGAACCGTGATCCGGTTGTCAGAATAAGCCAATGAGAGAACCACAAGGTATTATCGAAGCAATAAGAAATAAACAGATGAATAAAGACACTAAAACAAAATAAATATTTGCTTTGTAATAAATACATGGTGTTACAAAATAATAAATATTTAGTTTCCCCTAATTCTGATAGTCTATTTATTCAATTTTAATAGGACAATGAATTTGAATTTATTTAATGATCGTTAGGCATCTAAGGCCCAGGCAGGGATAGGATTGGGGAAAGTATACGGAAAGATGTCAGCCAAGACCTAATTTGAAAGTACAGTTCCGGGGTTGTCTGGTGTGACTGAGGAAAACCCTGGAGAAACATCAGTGAGGATAGCCGACACAGGGATTCGAACCCTCTTGCCTCCCAATACTATTCCAAAATCTGCGACGCCACCGCCTGGGCCATGGTGGCTGACTAATAGGACAAGACTGGAATTCTTTTACATAAAACAAGAAATGGTGACATTTCCTGCATTTCTGAAAAACAAAGCGATAAACAAGGAGGTGGTGATAAACTTCGGAAGTTGAAAAAACCTTGCGTCATTATTTGTGGAGATGTCGTTTCTGACATTACTGTGCTAACTTTATACGCCTCTAGCTCCGAAACTAGGCCGAATTCAAACTTTTTTCAGTAATCGCCTCCCGAAGTTGGTAGGTGCATTACGTTACCACCCTGCATATGGCATGGACTGGTATCGCATGCTGCCTCACACACTTATTCATGATAGTGTATTCGGAATTTTGTAAAAGAGGGTGAAGTACGGAAAGGAAACATACTTACGCCAACGATGGTCTATTTGTTTTTTTTATTTTCATGTTAAGAATCTCGTGAAGTTCTCTTGTCAGTTGTATATTTTACAACAGCCTGTATGTGAATAATTTATTTCGTTAGTCTATATATGAAATATGTGGGGGTAGAATCATAAATTTATAATTACCAATAGTAATAATTATTATTATTGTGTATCCCACCAGACCAGAAGAATGTGTTGGTAGTGGCTGATTTTTTTTCAGTAATAGAGATTTATACACAAGAAAGTACAACTGCAATTAGAAACGGCAATCCTTTCACAATACTGCCTTTACCTCCCCTGTCCCTCAAAGATTCAAGGTTGTAAAACGCTCTCCTCCTCCTCCTTTCCATTCTCACTCCATTCAAATTCGACACCGTAGTCTTCATGTTTTCTTCCCCTGTTGCTTATATTCTCCCCCTGTTGCTCATAATCTCTCTCCTCCTTTTACTCCTACCTGAGAAGAAAAATAATTAACAGATTTTTGTTTATTTAAGAGTATTTTTAAAAAAAAGCGAATAGGCAGATGGCACGCAGAAATAATTTCTCTATGGCTAGAGATAAACCACATCTCTCTACGTGTAAAACTAGTTGAGTGATTCATGTAGTAATTTTTTAATATGGGGAAGATAGGACTTTCAAGAAACGTAGACGTTAGCCTTTAGAACCAAAGGTCGAAAGAGGCAGGACATACAGACTGCAGGTGTCCCATGCACCTTTTGACCTGAAAAGACAGGCACGTCTCTTCTGTCTCCCCTACTGTCGATTACTCACTCTTTCACTTCTCTCTTTTTTCCTTCAGTTTACCTGTACACGTAAGCTAAATAGTAAGGACGTCTCTCTCTCGCTCTCTCTTTCTGTCTCTCTCTCTCTCTCTCTCTCTCTCTCTCTATCTATCTATCTTCGTTCCTCTTCTATCTCTAGAAATATATGTATAGAATGACATAACATAATCCTTTTGGAATTCTGATAAACTGCTGTACAGTTGTTTGATAGAGATTCTAATGTTTTGTGTTTCTCTTTCTGTCGTTGCAGAATGAATCCGAAAGTGGCCATTCACATGTTGGTTCAAGAATTTGACACAGCTGATTACGCACTATCCATTGCGGACCGGAAAATGTTCAACCAGATTCGTGCTGAGTTATTGGATCAACGAGTGATTGTTGAACGGTATGAATCTCTGGCATTTGATGACTCTCCAGACTTGGATGTTGACGCAACTGATCCTGCATTTGGTGATGATGAGGATATAGAAATGTCACCGCAATCCACAGCAACTCAACAATCTGATGAAGAAGAAGAAGCACCGTCATCTCAAATCAGTTGCTCGTCGTATGTGCCGTCACCGGAGTTAGAGAACTGTCAGATGAATACAAAGAACGGGCATTCTAGTACTGGACAAGCACAGTTGGAGAAAAGAGATCTCTGGTATCTGTTGAATCCAAGTTCGCAAAGATCAAATCTGTTGTCGTGCAGCAGAACTATGAACGATCGCGAGAAAAGATACCGTCGCGCGTGGAGATCTGTTCTATAAACACCAGAGTCTTGGAGAACTTTAAGGAGATATCAGCACGCAATGCCATCATCCACGATAGAACAATGACTGCATTCAGCGCAGTGAGCGGCTCAGTGAGAGTGATCTCCAGTGAGTGAGCGCTGACAGCGGATCCTTCGGATGCCTAATTTCGTTTATGCTCAATAAACAGTTGAATTGTATAAAGCGTATGGTTGAAGTTCCGCGAACAATTGAATATCGCATAGCACAAAGAGTAGTAAATATGGCACGTCGGGAAGTTGTCAGTCATATGTTACCGGTTTTTTTTTATCGACGACGGATTAAATACGAATGTGGTCTTACATGCTCTAAGGCAATTGGTAAGACCACTAAATAGGAGACGTAACTGCTGTAACTTACAACAAAAGTTTTTAATAAAAATACTTTGTACTTTAAGATACCAATTTGAGCGCGAAAACATGTGACTTCAAACCTGGCTATTTAAAATTATAACGTTCGAAAACAGCTTAAGAATTTAATCTGTACGGAATAAGCTTATCCGTTTTATGTTCTGATTCAAGAAGTTCAGCTCTTTCATCTCGCAATGAAGCAAGAAAGCACACAGCTAATATGTACCTCTAACACAGTATTTGTTCGATATAAATATATTTTAAACCGCTAACATGTAGATCTAACATCTTACCAGACTGAAGCTGCAAGTGCACCTCATGGCTTGTTGTTATTTGGTAATATTTCTGATTAAACTCGTCCTACTAAATTACTCTCCGCCGGAAGCCATATTGCAGTCGCACTAACCGCACTTCCGGTAGGTCCGACTCACAAGTGAGCGTGAAAATCTTTGCTCACAAAGATGGCGTCGGCTCACTGTGAGCCGGAAGTGAGAAGTGGCTTTCAAGGGACAAATTCAGTGAGCCCTCACCGCTCTGAATGCCACCATTCAGACAGTGAGCACTGCAAATCCAGCGCCAGGTTGCTCCAGAGGATAAATTGAACTTCAGGGCATCAGATTCATGGATTTACAAGTTTAAGAAAAGGGACAGGATTTACAAAGATGCATGTTCATATCACTCGCCCCTAATTAGCTCCGAGTTTAGTAATCCATCAGAATATATATTTTGATCTTCTCTATCGAGTTGGTCGATCCGAAAATTGGTTCGTAAATATCCCTTGTTAGTTAACACCTACAATTGATTGGTAGGTTATTATGCAATTAAAACATTATTAGTATAAACTAAAATAACAAAATTTACAACACATAGCTACATTTAATAACGAGCTTTAACTGAAGCTTTCTCATGATCACGTAATGAAATTTTGATTTGATTTTTATTCTTTTAAATATGAACACTGATACAGAAGCAGAAGATGGTTAAAATTTGTAGACTCTTTCGGCTTCGCTAAATGAGTTAAGTTGCGTGGCAAAAAGTAACCTGACATAACCTAACAGGATATATTTCATGCTACAGAAAACAAACAGCTAATTATCCACGATTTATAAATTTTAAGTAAACGTAATCTAAAGAAAAGGAATGGAAAATTTGAGAAGGTTTAAAGAATATCAGATCTAGTCACCGACCCAAGTATATTCGGTGGATTGGCTGATGTCTTCCTGCAAAGTACTTAACTAGACATGATTATCGTTTCCAGCATATCATCAAAAATGAAATTGATCATGATAAATGATTATTGATAGGTGTAAAATGTACTTAAAGTTACATACTTTCCGATATCCTGCCACACTTTCATCTGCTCGAAAACACCATATCAATCCGCACTGAATAGGAAGTCTTGGAATTTTATTAATTTCCTGTTAAATAAAACTTGCCTGATATTTCTGTTTAAATTCCAAGAAAGAGATAAAGAATATTATTCTAGGCGGCATAGTTAAGGGTCATCTTTAATATAAAACGCTAACATGCAGTACTTCTGTTTTATACACGTTCCAAGAGCGCGTCCATTACACTTCACATATTAATTTAAAAAAAAAATAGTCCCTCAAATATTTACCCTAGCAACGGCCATTATACTGCAATTACGTACCGTTGATTATTAATGAAAGAGAAATAAACTCACTAAAGGACTAGTAAAGAAAGAAAATAGAAAGAAAAATAACTAAAACAAAAGAAATAACCCTTTTAATGTAATTATTTGGTAGCCAATTAGGAAAAAGAATATTTCTCATGTAGGCATCCTACGACTGGAAAGACGAGTAATAGAAACTACTTTACTATACTAAGTAGTACATATTCAATTATTCATACGTCACAAAAACAAACTTTATACATTATAATAAGGTAGGGTGCATATTTAGCTACTGGTGATAAAGGGTTCAAAATAGTCATAGAATCTGAGAGGCTCATAATAACAGGAAAAATAGTAAATCATTGTACGTGGATTCTATTCCGATTGAACTGATAAAAACTGCAGGAGAGAAAGAAAAATGAAAACTGCACTTAAATTTATGATTCAGGAGAATGTCCAAGAAACATTTTGGAAACACTAATAATTGCTTTGGAGAAGAAGAAGGATTGCAAGAAGATGTGAAGATTATCGAACTATAAACTAATAGAGCAATCAACGAAGTTTCTTTTACGAATATTAAACGAAAGGAAAATGGTAGGGTGAGTGCAGAAATTCAGGATGAACAGTTTGGAATTCAAAGAGGAAAAGGAATAACGACAATAGTGGTTAGTTAAGAATAATAAAAGAGTGATAAACAGTTTAAGTAGCATTTGTTCATTTAAAAAAACGCATTCGATTAAGTAGAGCGGAAAATGGTAATACAAATATTGAAGAATGCAGGTGTGGAATAGAAATATTGCAGACTTATAAAGAACTTGTATCTAAATCAGAGAATAAAGGTTAATGAAGAGGACTATTTATCATAACCAACAGCAATAGGTGTAGGAGTGAAGCAGGGATGCTGTATCCCGCCCACTTTATTTAATATATTTTGGGAAAAGGCTGTAAAGAGATTTCCCGACAGTGAAGAAGGAGTTGCGGTCGGAAGAAGAAAAATCAAATGCATTAGATTTGCGGATCTTGCAGAGAGTGAGGCATCACTTAACAAGATACTAAGACAACTGCAGAACAAAAACTATGAAGGTCATAGAAAGATGGAACGTAAATCAGCGTAAATAAAACTAAATGGATAGTAACTGGAACAAATCGGAAGAGAAAATGTAGAATAGGTGTCCAGTTTCAAGTATTTGAGAAGTATTAGAAGTGAGGATATGTAATGTGGAAAAGAAATCAACACGGAAATAGTAATGGCGATACAGGCTCTCACTAAAGAAAAGAATCTCTTCTGTGGATCGATGAACAAAGAGTTGATGAAACGATTAATTAAATATGTTCAATGAAGTATTATGTTTTATGGAACAGAAATATTTAGTTTAGAAAAGAACGAAGTAAGAAAATTAGAAATTTTTGAAATGTTGACATAGAGATGAATAGAAAAGTCATGTGGATACAGAGGATGCGAAAAGAAAATAAAGGCTGAGAAGAATAGAAGGGAGGCAAACAATACTGGTTACAATAAAGAAGAGAAAAAGAAACTGGTTAGGACATTTAACAGCGCAGAAGTTATATATACTGATGGATGCAATTGAAGGTATGGTTGAGGGAAAGAAAGGGAAAAGACGAATCCACCTCCTTTATAGTATTAAGAAAGATAAAATCTTTTTGAGATTAAAAGGAAAACAAAAGATCGGGATGAATGGAGAGGGCTTGGTTTTCTTTGAAGGACATTCGGCAAGACACTGATAATGTAGATGTGAAAAGTACTGCAAAATGAAGTGTTGTAAGTTATGTCACAACAATGTACACTTTAACTAAATATTGTATATAACACTTTCTTTTGCAGTTTTCACATCTGAAGATAATCTCAGGTTTGAGACTGAAAAGTACTACTTCTTGAATATAGAAGTTTTTTTTTAATCTAGCATAAAAAAGTAAGTACATTATATATTTTACAATTTGAGTACTTCGAGCACATTAATGTTATTATTGAAATAATTGGAAGTTGTGTGGTTTTCACAACACTTATATGAGTAGTGAATATAAATGTTCATCTCAACCTCGCGGACTCCATCCACGGACAACCCAGGGGTTCTTGGATCACATGTTATCACTCTACGTATAAAATGAAAAACAAAATAAGCAAAGGGAAGCATTTATTCATAGCTAGCAACAAAACATTAATATTGTCCTGAAAATGAAAGACGAAAAGTGACCTGGACGGGAATCGAACCCTGGCCTCCCGACCAGTGACCCAACTCTGTACCGTCTATGCTAGCGTGGCAGCTGTCGACAAACGCTTTTAAAAGGTTCTTTTTCGACCCGCTTTGAAAGGCCAAGTAGTTGACAACATGTCTCATAGATGGCAGTTAACTGGAACCAGTAAAACAATTCGTCTGAGTCACGCATATTATCTCTTTCCAGACATAAACTTGTAACAGTTCACATCATCGTATTTATGCATATTTGTTATTGTCATTGAGTCACTATGAATTTTTATATGAAAATTGGATTAATTAAATCAAAACCTTTTTTTTTTCATTTTTGTTTCATTTTATAT
>JAGDQP010014114.1:0-24136 GCA_022664845.1 Lepisma saccharinum | reverse complement strand
GAGTAACATTTATTAAGACCTTCCTAAAAGTAATTGTAGCCGCCTGTGATTCCTTGCTCCACAAGCAAAAGCAGTGGTTATAAACTGCCACAAGGAGGCTTCTCGTTTCAAATATATATATATATTTTTTTTTTTGCAAATCAGTACCGAGAGAAATATTGTCGTACTTAGACAAATGTGTTTTTTATCAATCTTACTTGTTTGCTTGATATGCCGTTAGTCTTTTCGTCTACTTTTGTGCAGAGATTTTACTTATCTTCGCGTTCATGAATTCAATTGTTAATATTATTGTTCCAGTATACCGGTAATCTCCCCGTAATTATGTATGGCAAAACAAATTTGAGATTAAATTTGTACTGTAGGAATGTTCATGGAATCACTAAAGAAATGCTTAAGCCGAAACGAACAGTGTCGTGGCTATCATCAATTCAAGCATAAGGAAGTATTCGAAAGAATTACAGTACTGTCACTACCTGTGTACATATTAAGAGAAATTTCGGGAAACGATTCGTCTACTTCTTGTAAAAAAAATTAATATACCCATATTATTTTCATCAACAGACATAATGCTATAAGAACGAAATATGCCTTGCTATATCCACGAAACGTGGACAGCGGGTTGAAATATTCCTTGAGTTCAATCATTATCGTATTATGGAAGTTAGAATGTTTTTATAAAATATATCTCAAAACAATGTTCTTGGACATGTTTGCTTTTTGTAATCAACGATTCAATGAAATCCAGTGACTTTTTTCTTATTTTCACGTTCCTGTTGATGAAATCCAACACGAGTATGTATGTAGCCGAACATCAAATTTAGAGTAATGAGTAAGTCATCCAAGAGAAGATAAAACTAACAGGAGCGAACACAAATCTTCTTGGCACCCACTCAAGACAAACTTATTCATTCATACCCACACGAATAAGTCATAGTTTCACTATTTTTGTATAATAACTTATATGTTTTAAGTTTTAACTTATACGTTTTAAGAGAAAAGTAAAGAAACTTACACACCCAGCTCAAAATTTATAGGACTGAAATCTGCAGTTTACAGAACTAAAAGAATCCAAAACTCATTTACTAATTGATTGATTCATTGAAGATCCTTTGACAAATAATGAATGCGTCAACATTTAAAATTGACCAAGAAATGTATTTCTGCTCTCTTTAACATTTTGCGTAAATGAGTGATTTTTTTTTCTTAGCTCCCGCGACAGAAAGATTTTATTCCAATGTACCCTATTGCGATTTTCATGCAGGGAAGAGGGAGTGAAAAAGGAAACCTTTTTCTACATTCTCATATCAGCTTTTTGATGTTAATGGCTTCGTCTTTTGACTTTGTTCATGAGCCCTTGTATGCTTTCATCGCTTTCCCTTGTACGGCCATTATCACTCCCTACCAATGCTTTTTTCTTCTTCAGTTTCTTTCTATTTCTTCCTCTCCCCGTAATTTCTTGTTCAAAAGGTGTCTGGCTTCACTCGCTTGCTGCAATTAACAGTCGATGAAAGAAGTTGAAGACTGGGGAAAACCCTCTGACATACTCCGCCCTTCTCTCACGTTTCGTCTTTCAAATATTCCTTCTTTCCTTTTGGTGTGTTTCGTGGTCTAATTGAACCGCATTAGCTTCACTTCATCTCCTGCCGCAAAATTTCCTCTCCTTTTATCTCTTCAATTACCATGCTGTTTATGTATGTGTGACGGCTAGAGGGTGGAAAACGAAGAGAGGGTGTGGTTATACTGATGAAAGGCATTTGGTAGTAAATGCACACTAGCTACCCACAATGCTTTTCATCCATTTTTATATACATTTTCTTGATGAACCCCCAAGGCACCCAAGTTTCTAGACCCCAAACAAGAGCTTCAAATGAATAGAAAATTTTACGTGGTTTCAGGGCTCTATTACGTCTGTAGTGGGGGGTGTTTTGAACAGACAAAAGCACCTATTTTGAACGTGATCCATTATAATCTAAATTTACTTGTGGAAGCTTAATTATACACTTTTTTGGTGTAAATAAAGTACTTACTCAGAATTATCGTGAATATGTCAAATCAATGAGAAATTTGATGTTTAAATTTCAACAATAAAACAAAATATTAATGTTTCCGTATTAATGTATGTAATATTGTTAAAAATAATTGTATCTTTGCATTTACTAACATAAAATACTATTCTAATCCGATGCCTTCGTAATCCAATTATGCTCTTAATCCCACAGTATTAATGGAGTTGGTAGACATATTGATTCTTTAGCTGTGTCAATACCTTACAATTTGCAAATCATGTTTCGTATTTGGAATTCTGTCATAAAAGTATGAGAAGAAATCATAAAGCATTTTGTCCTATACTAAAAGCATAACAGTGGATTTTAATTGTGTTTAATCTTACTTAAGAAGTATGGCATTTGCGTAAGTTGTACGTGTTGAATTTAGATCTTACCAATGTACAGTGGCGCAATACAGAGGATTTAAGCAAACCTTTGGTTTATGTAATCCATCGGTGATAAGATAAACAATAGATTACAGGGGACTGGACGTAGTTATTGTTAATTATTGATCACGTGATTTTGATTTGTAACACCTGCAAAATACACAAAGTTTAACCACGTTTCAGTTATCAATCATCACTGCAGCCACAAAAACGACATTTCAGTAAATCTATCTATAAGATAACTCCTAAAAGTAGTTGTACACCTTAGATGCCTTTTATGCAAATACGTTCTGCAAGCGACTTGAGAGCAGCACAAGCAGCGCATTCTGTAAAACAATGGATGTAAATGAGTGTGTTTATGCAAGTTTACCCCGATTTTCTGCTGACGTGTTCTGGAAGTCAGCCGTCACAAAATATAAAAGGCACATCTAACTCTGTTCATTGACATCTTTCCTTCCTCCTTCCTCATTTATTCTCGCAATGAGTCGTTAGTAAATAGAAAGGTATTAATAATAAACGTTTCGCAGCCTGGATTTATGTTGAGTGGTAGAAAACGTCATGAATAAATGCAGGCTTCACACTACAATTCAATGAATTGTTTTACTTCCTGTCTTAAGGATATGGGTTTGTTTCCTGGGGAAAACACGTTGGACATGTTGTTCAACATCAAATTCATCTGAGAGCCCAGAGACGTTAATTAGAGGGAAAGCAATATGTAATGTTCCGCGGGCTGCTCCAACGAAAGTAGGCAGACTCATCAGCAAACTAGGGGTCCGCGGCACCCTGTTGCAAAAAACGGACTTCTTACATGCATGCTCTGTGTACTAGACTAGCGTATGTTTTGTCTTCAATGCGGCTGAAGCAGGGTGCTGATGGGTAGGTACCGTCCCTGCCTTCAGGTCCGATAGTAGTTTTTCTTTTGTTTTGTGCCCTCTCCTGTGGCGTAATGTCGGCTTGTCTCTAGGGTAGGTTTGACCATGTTGAGTTTGTGGAAGCCTCCTTTTTGCAACAGTGTGCCGCGGGCCCCTAGTTTACTGATAAGTCTTCCTACTTTCGTTGGAACAGCCTGTGGGACCTTACATTAGTGGCTACCGTGACAGGACGAGTGTAATTGTTCGTGTTTTGTGTGTTGTTGTCATTATGTGTATTGTTGTTGTATCTATTATATCTATTCTGGCCGTTATTACCTCTCGATCTAAATCCTGAATCGTAAGGATTAGTACCATTCTCCCTATTGAACCTTCTACACCTACTCTTATTCCTATTTACATTCCTATTACCATTACCTGTACCTACACTAGCTCCACTCGGAGTCACTACCCTATCTCAACTAACTAACTCGGCTATTAACTCTAAAGTCTGCGTTCCAGCATTAGCTGTAGTCTGAATATTCCTAACATGCAATTTCTTTCTACCATTCTTACTAGTACTTCCGTCATTGCCGGTGAATTTGCTTTTCTGAATATTTGACGGATCCAACGAAGATTCTAGATCGAGTTCTACATCATGAACGTTGGAAAACTCCCACAACGTCAAGTTCTGTATCAGTTCTTCAACGCGGTTAAGTTTCAACACACTCTTCTGACGGCCTAATGAGAGAAAAAGTGCCTCTAACAAAATTTCAAGCAAATCCTCCTCCTCACTAAGTTTCTATAGGACTTTGCCACACTCTAAACAACGTCTACTATTGATGTTTATCCGCTGCTCACAAATTCAACACTTTGCAAACGCCTGAGTTTCAGTTTCCTTAACCGTTCCTCACTGAATTTACTAAGAAAGTGTTTTACAAAATCACTGTTCGTATTTATTTGTGTTTTGATTTTACTATACCATATTAAGGCTCTGCCAGTCAGGCGCCTAGATGCTACGAGTAATCGGTCTTCTTCAGATAGCCTCATGGGTTCAAAGTTCTGCTCAAAACTCCTTAGGAACTTCTGAGGAATCTGACTCAGTACCAGACCTTAGAAAATGGGAAAGTGAACTAGGTCTTCAAGTGTGAGAGACCTTGTCATCCCAACACTACTCGGCTCGGGACATCTCATTTGAGTGGGCACCCGTCCACTAACTGCACTCAATGTCAAACGTTCGCGACCCATAGATTGAGAAACGTTACCACCTGTCGCTATTCTAGTCGGAAAGATAGAATGAGCCATTTGGGGCCTCTAATGGATCGCACCTAAAGGTGAAGTACCTCCAATGCTGATAGAAGCTGCAAACCCAAACGGATACAGTCGTCCCCCAGTCATACCAAAAGTCCATATATCACTATTCGTAGTTGTAACATTTGAGCAGGTACTCACGGTGGTAACCACCGACGTAGTCATAATTGTGCCACCGTTGACACCAAAAGAGATTACCTTCGACCACGATATTTTAAAGTATGTGTCAGTTTCCTGGGCCTGAGTTTTCTTAGGCTCACCAGGCGAGGAGAGGACCTGAGTTCCCGACAATTTGCTCCTGAGAGATATCACCTCATCTCTGAGATATTTGATCTCAAAACCAAGTTCTTGAGACCTGATCTCGCACATGGAAGAAGTCTCCTCAAGTTTTGTGTTCAGCCTAGAACGAGTCTTCTGGACTGAATACGCAACTTCTTCAGTGCGTTTTTTCCACAATTTCCATGTTTAAAGTGACCTCATTTATTTCAACTCTCATGGAAGCTACCTCAGAGGTCAACTTGCCTGCACTAGCCTCAATTTCACTTTTAAGTTCTGGCTTTAATTCGCCTAATTTACTTTCAGTTGAAGTGAGTTTATCTTCCAATTCACTTTCTGTTGAAGAGAGTTTCTCTTCCAATTTTACCTCCAATTCAACCAATCTGACTTGAAATGCCACCTACCACCCGACAAAGTCTATCAAAATCGTTTCTAGGCTGAGGGGTCTCGGCGACACTTTTTCCTGAAGAGTCTACAGTGTTTTCTAGTATATCAGGTACCTTGTCCTGACATTCTTTACATTGCCAGTTAAAGTCAGATTCAGTCAATCGTGCGCGTTCCCAACGAGATTTCTGTAAGCAACCGCGATGATTTTTTTAGCGCATTTACTGCAACTTATTACAGGTACCGTGGTGAGAAAGTCACAGCAGCTCAAATCTCTTTCCCTACTAGATTCACCGTCAGCTATCTTATCGCTTGACATCATCAAATTCAAAATCACTGAACTTTACTTAATTACTAAAAGAAAACCTAAAGATATGAATGTATCAATACAAAAATTGCTAGGGACCGGTTAATCACCATTACGCAAGCAATAGTTAATCTCTTAACATTCTCTCTCCAAATCTGTTCACTTTTCTGAAAAAAACTTGCTTCAAAAGCAGATACTAAAACTAATGATTAGGTGTCTACTAAAGAGAAAAAAATCCGCAATTTTAGGAGGGTAATTTACAGAGAATAGTCAAAACAAAAAACAAAAACAAACAACGTGTATGCTCTCGACATCTCCTTCCACACACCACAAACAGTAAAGAGAACATGAACTTACATAGGCTTACTCCATGCCATGCTCCCCACTGTAAAACAAACCATACAAAAATCTAAGCAAAAACATGCACATTCTAGACAAGGGTACCGCATACGAAAGATCAGAACAAGAAAGAACTAAGTAACATGTCGCAACTAAATGAGTACAGACTATGAAATCGCAATTCTTGTCACAGTCTTCACTAAAACGACACTAGATGACCACACACATCCGAAGATAACACATGAGAAAGTGTCCCGAAAAGCAATCGCTACTACATGTAATGTCCCATGGGCTGTTCCAACGAAAGTAGGTAGACTCATCAGCAAACTTGGGGCCCGCGAGACCCTGTTTCAAAATGGGCGCTTACCCAAACTCAACGTGGTCAAACCTATCCTGGAGACAAACCGAAATTACGCCACAGGAGAGGGCACAAAGCAAAAGAAAAACCGCTATCGGACCTGAAGGCAGGAAGGTTACCTACCCATCGGCACCCTGCTTCAGCCACATCGAAGACAGAACATATCAAATAGTCTAGTTCATAAAGCATGCATGTAAGAAGCCCGAAAGAAGTGCTCAAACGCAGAAAGTTGCAAAAAGCAGAAGGCTAAAACACGAAGTAAAGTATCACAACAGCTATTTAATGACCTAACGCAACTAGGCCCCTCAAATAGTACAAGGCTCAACACTGCCGCGTACTAGTTAATATTAAACACGAAACTTGGGATGCACTGAACTAATTTGACTACTCTCTAAAGATTGCTGAAGCACTGGATCCATTATCAAACTTTAACTTCATCTGCAATTACTTTCTCACATATAATTAAATTAACACTTCGCGGACTGAAATAGCGAAAGGTTGGGAACCTTTGCTACAATGCCGCAGTGATGGTAATCTACCTAAGTTATAATGAAACCCTTGACACAAGAAATATCTGGTAAAAATGTAATTTATTTTTACTTAAATATGACAAACGCAAGGCATAGACCGATTGCTGAATTTTCTTAGAAAAAAAAGTAAAAAGTTTCCGAAGTGAATTTCTTGAATATCAAAATGATCATTGATGATACCGTCAATTTCACACAACAAGATGGTAAATTAATTACATACAGAAAGGTTCTGTCCAAGTACAGAGAATATAATTCACATACTTATTTTCCAGAAGAAATAAGTTACTTTACTTTTCGAAACGTAGTAAACATTCTAAAGTTTAGCCCGGTTAAATCAAAATTTTCACAGTTACTGATGAATAACGTTTCTTTCAACAAAAAGGTTTTTATTTACAATGTAGCTACTGGACAACAATTTAGTTTGATATTTTCAAGACGTTGCTAAAACTTTACGTACGTAACATCCATTTTTAAACTTCATTCAGTCTAACCTTCAAGCCTGATAATACAAATATGGTCTACTAGGGATGATTAGGTATTATTAATTTACAATACGAATGCTCATGAGCGAACTGACTTACGGTTGCGTACGTAACGAGAACGCTTTAAACTTTGCAAAATACCAAAATAAAGCATAGGGAAAACGTTGAATCTCACGGTTAACAAAAACGGACATGTTGTAGAGATTTTGTGCAATTCAAACATACCAGTACGGAAAGAGCAAACAAAAATGTTGAACGGAAAAATAACTGCATTTGAAAGGTCGCATCAACTATAGTAAGGTAAAGGTAAAAAGATTTCAACATACGAACAAAAATTTTAATGTGCTGAAATTTCGATGTCAAATGTAGGTGAAACACGCTTGGATTTCTGGAAGAGAAAGAGGAATATAAGACATTAAACATACATACCTGTATTTAGATAACTGACTCCGAAGTCTACCAAATTAAGCAGACATTCTTACTTCACAGAGGCAAATCACTTCACAGGAAAACCACACGAATTTCATATTGAAGAAAATACCGAATTACTTGCACACACACAGAAAAGAGGGGTATCAACCACACTGAAATTATATTTTTATTTTATTTTTCATAAAAACTAGAAGAAACCACTGCACACCACATATACCACAACAAATCACCTAACACACTGACGAACACCACTTCACACAAACTGCTATAAAGATGCTTCGTCTCGTCCACTCCCGGTCAATTCCAATATGGAGGGTGTAAGACTCCAAACTGCAGCATTCATCTCGCAGCTAGCTCCTTTTATAAAACATATGGAGAAACAACTTCCTAAAACTTGGTGTTATTTACCAGTCGATGATGTGCTGTATATTAATTAACCCTGCGACTACCAGGTGGGTCCATTGTACCCATATGGATTTTTTTTTGTAAATAATTATAATGATACTGTGCGTTTCCAGGTATTTACATTCTCTGACTTTTTCCTGTTTGCACTCTTGTTTTAAATTACTTAGGTATTATTTAACTTTTGTAAGTCATGTGGCAGGTTTACTAATTTATAGCATTAAATCCCAAGTGGGTCCATTGGACTCTGACCTTCATTGAGTGCAAAACATATTTGTCAAACTTCAGTTTCGGTTGAAATTGTGCATTATATATGGCAACATTGGCATTTTAATGTTCTCCTAGCTATCATAGCGAAGCTAGAAATAATAATAATAAATCACATCCATATTCAACCCACTACTGGATGAGGATTTTCCCCGAAGGGAAGAGTTTGTCTACTGCTCCCACGCTGACCAGACGGGTTGGGAGAAGAGAGCCGAAGCTCTCATTGTGATCACCATTCTAGTATATTCACAGCAGCTCAACAATTGTCCTCACGATGCTTGGTCAAGACCGAAATGTTTGCGCCCCCACCAGGAAACAAACCCGGGACCGCTCGCACTGAAGATAAGATAAGATAAAATTAATTGTATGGGCGGTAACAGCACTATGGCTTACGCCCGTCCCGACCGCTCGCACTGAAGTCGAGCACGCTACCGACTAGACTACGCAGGAGCTCGAAGCTAGAAATGAATAGATAAAAATATTACTATTCTATTATGTAGAATGAAATATTTGCTCTTACTTTTTTCTAACTTTGCTCATTTTGGATAGGGTATCTTGCACTTTTGGACACAAATATGTCTCTTCTCAGAGGTATAATTATTATTTTGTCTACCAATTTGAATGGTAACGTTTTGCGTAAAGTTATAAGTTGTGTTGGCTGTTAGCGTCTGTGATAATCGCAAGTGGTGGATTGTCAGATAGTGTTATACGCCAGTGTTTGTTGTAAAACGAGGACGTTTTTTTTTTTTGGAAAAATCGAAAGACGATTGTGAATTTGACTGTGAAGTACTATCGGACTTATCTTCAAGTGAAAATTAGAATTTTGACGAAAGCAGAGATGATGAAATGACAGCTGGTATTGCTTTCCGGTCGAGAAGTGGTTTAGAAATTTGGAATTCAGAACCTTTGCCTGATTCTCAAGGACGTACTGGTGTAGCAAATATAATTAGAGAGGAAAGCGGTCGTACAAGGATGCGAACAGGGAAGTTCATGATGAAAGGTCCGCGTTTCTCTTATATATTTTCAAAATAATGTTCTGGAAACAATTTGTAAGTGGACAAACAAATAAAGCAGTATAAAATTTCACAGTGAATGGAAACCAGTAAGTGTTTTTGAACTCCAGAAATATATGGGTGTGTTGATACTTATTGGAGTTTATAAATAAAAACATGAAGAAACGAACCAGCTGTGGAGTAAACAAAATGGTCGTCCAATATTCAGTGCCATTATGAGCAGAAATCGCTTTCAGCAAATCAGTGCTGCCGTACGTTTTGATGACGCAGAACTCCGGCGTCATAGAAGACCTGAGGACAAACTATCTCCAATTCGTGAAGAATTTGGAGATTGGGTAAAAACTCTGCAGGACGCTTTTATCCTTGATGATAATTTGACTGCAGATGGGCGACTTGTAACATTTGGTGGACGTTGTCCTCTCCGACAATACACACCCAGTAAGCCGGGCAAGTATGGGATAATGTTCTGGATTATTTGCGATAGTGCTACAGGTTATGGGTGGAATATTCAAACGTATAGTGGAAAAAATCCAGAACAAAGAAGAGAGGTTCATCAAGGTGAGCGAGTAATTACTCAACTGACAGAACAATTTTGACACATTGGAATATGCTTTGAATACTTGTTACTTCATAGAAAAATATTTTATTTGTTTCAGAAAACAAAAGAACAAGAAAAACAACTCAAAAAGTAAGTGTAACCTAGTGTATTTTGTTGCGTAGGAATACAATTATGACGTCTAAATTGCAATATTATGTCTCTTAGTATTTGTTACTTCATAAATAAAAACTACTTTATCTTCCTTAAAAAAAGACAGAACTACTACAAGCAAGTTTATTTCATTGATGTTCTAATTATTGAAACGTAAGAAGGTAGCTATTTGTTGTTTAATTGTTCATCTCTTCAAAAAGTTTACATTATTGACTAAAAATAGCAGAGAAATGACCATGGATCCATTGGATCCAATTGGTACTGACAGGTATAAAATTTTGTCTGTAGTTCCACGGTTAACTTTCCAGACACTGGCTGCATTATAATATTGCCTTTATATAACTTTCGGAGGCAGCGTAAATTTTATGCTGCCTTTCCTACTTGACGACCATGTTTTAAATACTGACTGGCCGTAACCAATCAGAGAAAATAATCAAACCAGACAACCGGGAGATGAAGGGGGTGTGGCTTACCACCAAAATTTCAACCAAAAATAAAATAACAATCAGATCTGTTTGTTTCTTTTTGAAGATTTTCAACGGAAGAAAAAAAGTAGAAGAAAGTAATGCAATAAAATATGCAAAGGAATATTCAGTAATAAAATGAAGAAACAATAAAGAAAAAATCCCGCCAAACAACAATGAAAGGGATGTTCTGTATGACTAATCTTCATTCATCTGGACAAATAAAACTCTTTGAAGAAAGCCGAAGACGAAAAATATCGCCAAAGCAAGAACAATAAAGAAAAGAAAACACACAAAAAGGGGGAGAGCGTAAAACATGTAGCAAAAATGGGTTGCTACAAATAAGAAACTAGTAAGATAAGATAAACTGAATTATAAGGGCGGTAACAGCACTAGGGCTTACTTCCGTCCCGACAAGGGGGAGCCCTTTATATTTGTCACATCTAAACTTAGCTGTTACTTAACTGAAATAATAAAATCATATGAAAGCTAAAGATGTAAAAGGTCTTCAGAAACATAAAATACTGGTGTTAATGGCCAGTAGAACGATTAATAAAACTAAAGATATATAGAGTCTTTAGCATAAATTAAAAACGTGCAGGCTATAAATGGGTCTTCACAAAATAAAACAATAATACTACATAAAACTTAACAGCTCACGGGCATAATCATCTCAAATAGACGAAGATAAACCTGTCTCTCGAACATACATAAAAACTCTCCGCAACATATCAGGTTCATCCCCTAACAATGACACCATGTCATTGGGGATATTATAATTTTGTTTGAGATGATTATATCCCGGACAATCTAAAAAGACGTCACGAATACTCAAAATTCAACTCCATTCACTACAATGCGGTCCAAACGTCGCAACAGACAGCCATGAGTCATGTTTCTGTGCCCTATACGTAGGCGACATAAAAGTACTTCTTCACGTCTACTATCTCGATAAATTACATGGAGAAACAGTTACCTTATATAAGAAACTAGTGACGCTCGATTATAAGGTTGCAGCGTTGGCGAGAAGTGTACTATCGTTGATTGTTTTGTTTCTTTACAAAACAGGACAAGAACAATAGATTATAAGCAGAGAAGAAAAATTTCTCAAGATGAAATATTTATCTAGTTGTTTGAGTTTATCTTCGTAACGTCCACTTTATTATGGTGCTTAATATTGCACGAAATGCCAGCATGACAGATGACGCACAGTGGGTCAGAATTCCGAAAGAGTGGCCAAAATTTGAAGTCTCGGTCAATGTGGACAAAATCGCTAAATAAGAGTTGATCGTGCTAATTACTAATTTGACATCAAAACGGAAATATGCAAAATGACGGATCTAATATTGCGGGCTAAATCAGAAAAAATATTATTAACTGAACAAAAAACAGTGTATTAGGGATTTTGACAGTGCTAATTACGAATTTGACATCAACGTTGGAAAATTCAAAATGACTTTATTATAAAAAGCAAAAAAGGTTTTACAAATAGTATAAAAAAGAAACCTGAACAAATTTAGACGAAGTTTTTATCTTGTAATTATTCTATTTCTTCTTCTCTCCCTTCTTTATGGACAGCTATTTCTTCACTCTCAACCGGAGATAAATAATTACCGAAATCTTCAACCGAATATCCATTCAAATCATTCTTATCATCGCAATCGCCGTCTGTAGCGTCATCCGAATCGTGGTCTGGAACCTCGTCATCTTCTGATATTATACATACATCTACGTGCAAACTCACAGAAGGGGACTTCCTCCTCATTCCTCCGCTAATTCGCACACTGCTTATTTATTCATTTATTACTCACATGTAAGAAAATGTATTGAAAAAGCGTTTGCGTAGCGCATTTATATTTATTTTACGGCAAAACTAATTTGTATTACATTTACAATTAATTATTAGGAAAAATATATTAATACAGCACAAAACATACCGTAAAAGTATCAGTTTCAAACGTTAATCTGGAATAGAACAAACACGAGATTCAAGTAAGATAGGACAGTATATCCCGACATCCTTAGTCACTTGTCTTTTTTTAAGTAATGTGTTAAACCCTTGAAGAGAGAGAGCATTATCTTCCTCTCAGTCACGCACCCAGAACTTGATTTTGGGGGTATCCGAGGTCTGTCTAGGTGTTAAATTTACGTAAAATGCCTAAAATTCTGCCAAAAGTTATACTATTTTCACAAAAACGTCTGAATTTTCGGGAGGGGTCCGGACCCCCAGGATCCCCTCTGCGTACGTCCGTGCTTCTTCTTCACGCATTTCTTCACTCGAATGTTTGGCTCATTGCCGTCATGAAACACTATCTGCATTTGATAACAAAGAGTAACATGTCGGGTGTATATGTATCCAGTCAGGAAGTATGTCATTATGAAGATTAGCTAAATATTCTTCCACATAAACCCAGAGGTATGGTGTCCCTAAGTAGAGTAAAATGCCAAGTTTTATACACGAGAAAGACGTTCTGACTCTGAGTCATAGCAATACACACGATTTACTATTAGAATCCAGGAACTTATTATCTTTGTTCTTTGCCCCATTGTATTGAAGATAGAGACTAGAAACATAAAAAAATCTTTGTAACTTCGATTATTTGATATTCCTACTTTACTACCAACACCCTTCTAAATCGTTGAATACAAAACCGTATTATACTATTTTGTAGAAACCTTACAAACATTGGTGTGCAACAATTCATGAGAGTAAACTGTTTATCACACATTATTTTGATTAAAGTCTCAGGTGTGATGAAAACATTTGTTTGAAACCTCTTTTTGGTAGGATTAGTAAATGTGATGCAGATTATTCAAAAACATTTATATTGTGTTCAATAATAATGTTCTTTAGTGCATATAATTTAACCTTTATGTATAATTAGTACAGGAATCAATCAAAATTGCTCATTAATAGGCCTTCTTCTTTCTCTTTGTGGACGAGTATGTAAAATGTATACAATCAAGGCAACTCTTCCTTTAAGGAAAATCGAGTTAATCATTCCGTTGTAAAGTTACAGTTCCTTTTTTCATACATACTTTCTCCTCATTTCTCCTACGTACTTCAAACGAATCAAGTTCCGGTGCATTTAAATGTACAAGAATGTGAAATAGCTATTCTTTTTGTCATGAACATTAATTTTATCAGTAAACTGTTACGAAAACTTGGAATAAAGTAAAGAGAAGGCCTAACGTGAGCAAAGATACAACTGGGCTAGTTATGATACCGTAATGTCTTACTAACTATGCTACGAAGATCGCTATAATTCCGTCAATTTGTTGCTAGATATTGAAGAAGTTAGATGAGAAAGCGTACCTAGTTACAGGCTGCCAAAAGTGTGGGAAAATGAAGATCTTCACATTTCCAATAATACGAACTGATGCGGTATCAAATCGTGAAAGATTTTCAACCTGCAGTATCCAGAATTACTTGGATGATTACTGTTAATCGGAATTAAGGAATCGGTAATCGGAATTACAGTTAATCGGCATATACATACGAATAATCCAAATGAACCACAACTCAGTCTGTACTTCAAGTGGTGTCAATATCTAACATCAATCTCTCAGATTATAGTTTTATAAAAGGCATTATACTATATGCACTATCACATATCAACATGAAAATCATTCAAAGAAAATTAAAATAAGCATATACATGCTATGGTAATAATATGCATACGTACAATGAACACGACTTGACTTTTCTTAAAGACGTCTGAGTCCTTGATAATCAACGCCTTTCCTGAACAGGATTCAGTTCCAATCGTTAACAACTTTCGTAGCTCTGGTTCACTCCAATCTGGTCAGTTTTCTTACGTACGTTTGCTTGTATTACGCAGCGTCTTCTTATTTTCTGTCGAGTCTCGTGCCGGCTTATACATTCTTCTCCGTTAGGAAATTCGTCTTCTTCTGCACTCTGATGTGTCGACACAATCTTGTCGCACAACGACTATCTTCTTTCTCGTACGTGGTCAACAGCGATGTCTGGGGGCTCGCTTCTTTCTTCCTTGGGACGTAACCTAACTATTGTCTCAATACGGTAATTTTCTTCTGTGGTTTCACCTGAATTCGCGACCTTCGCCATACCAATCGGATGTGAGAAAGACTGGCACGGAGCTCTACCAAAAGTGGAACCTACCCCTTCAGTGTCTTCACAATTCTTTGCTTGGGGTAAGCGTGATCTTCGTTTCTTCCACTTGAACTATTATTGGTTTGTTCTATTTTCTTCACAATTGGATTTGTCTTCTTCTTTAGGTAGTAATGATGGTATAGTGTGGGAATACGATAACAGTCTTGTTTCGTAGATGAAATAAAGGTTGGAACTAATTCTTACTCCAAGTTGTCCCACGTCCATGTTTTCAATCATGATATTCTTGCACTAGTAAAACTGATGTGAGCGAATTCTGAATATAGGACACGTCTTCGATTTATCATCAGGGAAAGTCATCACACAAAATCCAAGCAGAGTAAAATTCTCATGATGTGAGCGAGCTCTGAAGATAGGACGCGTCTTCGTTTTATCATCCGGGAAAGTCATTACATGATATCCAAGCAGAGTAGAATTCTCATATGTGGTTCGAAAGTCTTTGAGGTTGCTAGTGGATACGCCGTACCATTCCAATTATAAGGGGCAGTTTTCGATTCTTTCCTGAGGTCAGAGAATATAGCTTCACACTCCGTAAGCACTTCCCAACCCGGTTCCGCTTCATTTTCGTACTTTTGGGCTCGGCAGGTCATCTTGACGCGTCGGATATTCACTTCTTTCTGCCTTCCTTTAGGCTGGCGTGCCAAACCTCCTAGCTCCCTTTCAGAGTGTTCTACACATTCTTTGTATCATCTGCTTGAAGTCTTATCTCTTTTAGAATACCCTTAACCTTCTCTAACTGTGTCCTCGTTTCATTGCTCGTTCCGTGTAACGTGTAGCTCCATATTGTTTCGAGTTTCTTCTGACTGGCGCTCACCTTTTTCATCCAACCGCTCGATATGTGACATCATCCCATTTTGACTTTCTGCTGCTAGAGACTTAATTTTATTCCGAACTACCTTTATTTCATTTCGAATTTCTTCCCAGTGTGACTTCATTTTGTCCATTTCGTCTGGCTGGAGCTGCATTTTCGCCAGCTCCCGTTCCATTTGTAACTGAAATTTTCCAACACATTGATGAGCGCTAGTTCCACGACAAAGAACTTAATCCTCTTTCCGGCTCCTTTTCCTTTTATACACATAACAGTCTCTCTCGCCTGGTTGGGTTTCATCTTGGACTGCTCTATCTCCTCATCTTCTTTAATTTCGTCCTCAATACATATATTTTCCACGGGGAAAATAGGTGCAGCGGTGTCTTCAGTCTCGTGAGCTTCGGTGATTTTTTCTTCCTTCTCCACCTTCATTTTGACGTCTTCTACAACCACTCCTCTTGCTGATGGGTCCGTGAAATGTTTCCGATTTTCTGCTTTCCACTGGTACCATAAATCTTCGTATAACTGGTTCACTCCCTTTTCATAAAACAGTTCACAGAGTTGATACTACAATCGTTGCTCAACAGATGTCGCCACTAAGTCTCATAATGTTATGTAAGAGCTGAAGATTATGGCATATGCTGATTGACGGAAAATCTCCTGTACTTAAGTCTCTTAATCTTATGCAACAGTCCGTTTGGATATTGGCCTCAACAACACAGCGGGCAAGTACGGCTCTGAGAAACAAGGTGCAGTGAAAGGAATGTAGGGAGAAGAGACCACGCTCTCTAAGTTCCGTTCATCGCAAGAAGAAACGGTCCTCCAGATAAGTTATCACTCGAGGTGCAGGCGAAGGTATATGAGCTACTTGTTCCGTTCCTCCGAAAATAAACACTTACCCGCGGCCCACAGGTTGTGAACTGGATGTAAGAGAGTTGTAGATTACGTACCTCGAAGTGAGATACGGTTGTTCACAGAAGGTTAAAAAAGAAATGCTGCCCGCGCTGGATCGTATATCGCGCTCCAAGTTCCGCTTCTGGCGGGAGAAGCGGTCGTTTGGGAATCCCTCGAAGTTGTAAAGAGCTTGTCCAATAATAAAAGTCACGTTCTTCCTAAGAATACTTACTTTATCGTCACACAAGCAATAAAAACTATTTGCACCGATCAGACTAATCTTTTGGTCTAACAACCGGGTGCATGCTCCTTCGGGTTATAGAGAAGCATACATGAAATTATAAGGGTTGCTCACTTACACAATCAAATAATTATGAAAACATATATTAGATAATGTCATGAAAATAGCAATATGACATTTCATGTATTGCAAAATCCTGACATTTCCATTATTTAAGTTTGGAATACGGAGATGCAATACACTAAGAATAATTACTGCACCCACCTCAATATTATTTTAGGCACAACTTTAGTTTAAGCGACACACGAAATTCACCAATTACCATGGCGTTTGTTACAATGTCAAATGTCTAGTAGTCTATGAGTGTTATGAAAATTTATCCCAGGCCAGGAACTTATTTTGATTTCAGGTCCGAAAATCCGCAACATTAGGGATTCCTGACATTCTTTAGGTTACAGCAGTAGAGAGTAACAAGTTCTGCACAACCTGAGAATGAAATTTTCTCTTAGTTCCAATCACAGTCACGATAGTGTATCTCATTCATATTATGATTTTATTTATTTCTTTAACATAATTTATTGCGTTCTAGTTATGAATGTTATTTTAACAGCAGAAAATAAATGTGGCACAACTAATGTACAATGAGCTAATTTAAATCCTGAAATGTATACTGGCAATTTATGTAACTTGCAGAAAGGTATTCGCTTATCCACTTCGCATATTAACACCCCATAGATATAGTAGGAACAGGGGTGGAAGGGGATAAGCAATTATTGTAAATTAGAATTTTACTTTTTATAGACTATACCGGGTTGGCTGGTAGGAGGCCAATCAGGAACCAAATAGCTGGCTCGTTACAAGTGTCTGATGAAACCAAGTAGTTAGTTGATGAGCCTGTTACACGTTTTTAGTTTTTTTAATAAAAACGTACTGATTTACTCAGCTTTTATTTTAATTTTATCTTAATTACATGAAAAGCAAAGCTTTCACATAGAAAATATCATACTTCTTTGTTATGAGATCGGAGACCCATTGAACATCGCTAGTTTTCAGTCATTACTGTGTTCTCATCATCAAAATGAACGCATTTCGGTGGTCTGATGGTTATCGTGCTAACCTTTCATGTCTGGTGTCGCGAGTTCAAACCCTGATGATCGAAATTTTGCTTTTAACGTTTTTTAATTTTTATTTCAAATTAATTTTCAAATAATAAATTTCTCAAATAACATTTCTCCTTCCACTTGTGAGTTTCTTCCGCCACGATATATTAAAATTGAATTTAATCTGTATGTCCTGTAATTAACGTTACGCATTTGAATACAATTGATTTTAATGTTATTTATGGCCCTTAGGCATCTATTGCTCAGCTCGGAATAAGGAAGGGAAAAGGATTCGGGAAGATGTCAGCCAGAACCTATGTAGAAGGTGCATATCCCATTTGCCTAATATCACTGAGGATAAACCCTGGAAAAACCTCTGTCAGGGTGGTTCGCCGATATGTATATGTGGTTCTTAGAATTAAATTAAAATCGCACACACAAATATTCATGCCCGAGGCGTACCACTAATCCACGGCCGCTCCGTACTAGAAGGATGCTGCCAGGGCTTAAGTTGATTGTATCATCCCGGTATTTTTAGGACAACACTTGGAAAAACTCTTTAAGGTTGCCACAGTGTGTGAATTAAGGTATTTTTACAGGGAGGTGATACGCTGTTGATAAGAAAGTAACGTGATAAATCGAATATTATACATTATACGTGTGCCCACATACAGACTCCCAGGGGGATTTCCCATTTACCCCAGGGTGCGAATCCCTGTTAATTCACACATTGGGTTAGGCGCATCTGACTTCTGTGTATTTGAGTATACTTTACAAACTTAGGGGAGTCGTAGAATTTGCGTTCAATTTATCCCTTATGAGAGCTTTTGTGAATCCATTTCAAGGATTATTCCTGTGCTCTAGTATTCAATTTTGTCAAAATATGTCACGATGTGTTCACATTTATTATTCATAATTGTTTTCTTGCATTTTTAGTGGCTGTGGGTTAGCGTAGATTAGGTAAGGTCAGTTTCACACAAACAAATAGAAATGTATTTTGAAAGAAAGAAACGAAAGTTTAAAGATACATAACCGGACCTGACCTTGCCTAACCTGCTAACCCATGATCACTAATCTAAGATACTCTACGAAAGAAGCAAGAAAGCAATTATTAATAACAAATATGAACATATAGAAATGTATTTTGAAAGAAAAGAAAAACAAGAAAATCACTTCGTTCGCCGAGATTTGAACCCGGCTACTTTCACTGAACAAGTTAACGGCTTATCCACTTACCAACAGTCGGAGTTTGCAAATGGGGATTTTGAAGTTGTATTTATATTGCACGTGTATTATGTAACAATGCTACGAGATGTCATTCGCGTGTGGATTACTGGTGCGACCGGCTCCTTCAAGAACTAGGACTTGTTTTGTAGATTTACGAAATCAATCTTAATCCTGGATTAATCCGAGATATATGTTGGTGCAACAGAAAGTTCTGAAGATTGTGGATTAATTCATGCTTGATCTCGATCCACAGATCAAATGTTTTTTTATGGAACCAGAACTATGGATCTGAGCTATAGATACATAAAGACCGTAAATAAAATTCAAACTTGAAATGGAACCGGGGGTAACTCGATGACATTATCGAGTTTAATGTCTGATTTAAAAATATTTGTTATGGTTTGTGTAGCTAAGTTGACAGCTTGTGAGACTTTCATTCTCAAGGTTCTTGGTTGGATTCCAAACCTGAATTTCAAATTATTTTCTTCAAGGGTCATTCCAAAAAATTTCGATAAATAAAATCAGAATTTGTCGCTCGACTATTTTTGGTTTCCTACATTTTTGGTACATTGAATGCCATATAAAATCGAAGTTTAAAAGAGTTTTTGAAAATTGTTATTGCTCATAGTTCAGTAGGATATACATGGTGTTCAAAAATGAGATTATACAAAAACAGCCAATTATAAAGTAACACATTTTTTACAAACCGTTTGCGATATTTGAAAAATTCAAAAACACTTAAAATTCAAAAACACCTCAGAAAATATTTAAAACTGTGTCTTTAAGTTCTAGCCTCAAAACGGATATCGGACAGCGCGGTTTATAAGGTTGTAAAATATAGTGAAATTCTCATTTTTAGATGTTATTCTGATTGAATGGAAAGAAATAACAAGACGTTAACTTTGTTATTATTATCTACTGTTGTCACTAGTGGGAAAAAATTAACTTCTTATGCCATTTCCTTTTCTATGTACGGAGACTTCAATTACATAAAAACTCAAATTTGTCAAAATTTGAGGGGTTGTAAGTCAAAAGCAGGAGGGAGTACATGAACAAAATTTCGCATAGAAATTTCTTTATTTATATTCTAAAACCCAGGAAATTTCATTTTGTTATTCAATCCTCTCTATGAAATAGAGCTTCTTAAAGTGGCTGAAAAAGCAATAGTCGTGTCAATAAAAATTATTATTGAAAAACGAGACTATTGTTAATAATATTGTATTCCATCAGAGTAATCATTTAAATCACGTGTCTTAAGCACAAACAGATTATGTGTTACGTTCTTTGATAGTGCAGAGAGCTATTTTAGCTATCTTCTATCCGCTGCTTAAGAAAAAGATTTACTTAAAAAACGCTTTGAGCGAACTCTTCGTGAGTGACAGTTTTTTCCAAGTAATTTACATAACCATGTCATGCAAAGAGATATTATTCTTTTCGTTACGCCTATCCATTGACCTACATTTTACTTGGATCTCGAGTTAAAATCTCCGCTTTTCTTTTCATGTACAGTGCATACCAATGTTAGGTAAGGACATGATACTCTTTTCGTTACGTCCAACAAAATACACAGACCTTCTTCTTAGTAGTAGTAATATCTAAGAAAGATGTTATATCCAGCATCCTAAGATACCGCTGCTTCGCCAATAGCCAATAGCCGCCATTTTAACCGTGAGATTCAAGTGAAATGAAATGTAATAAAGTGAAACATATCTTTTCACGACATGGCTGCGTGCATTACTTGCAAAAAAAATGTCGCTCAGGAAGAATCCTTACCAACAGATCGGAGATAAGTGCTTTTTAAGCACAGTTTTTCCTTAAGCAGCAGATAGAAGAAAGCTAAAATAACTGTGCAAAAACAAATTGCGTAAAACATAATATATTTGTTCTTAAGGCAAGCGATATAAATGATTACTCAGATAGAATACAATATTATTAACAATAGCCTCACTTTTCAATGATGATTTGTATTGATATGACTATAGTTCTTTGAGCAGTTTTAAGAAGCTGTATTTCATAGAGGAGTTTGAATAACACAATGAAACTTTCAGGGGTTTTAGAATATAAACAAAGACATTCCTATATGAAATTTTGTTCATGTACTCTCTCCCCCTTTTGACTTACAACCCCTCATTTTTTTTTTTTTATGAAATTGAAGTCTCGATACATAGAAAAGGAAATGACATTGGAAGTTATTTTTCTCTGCCACTACAGTGACAACAGTAGATAATAATAACAAAGTTAACGTCTTGGTATTTCTTTCCATTCAATCAGGAAAATATTTAAAAATGAGAATTCCACCTATATGTTACAACTGTATAAACCGCGCTGTCCGATGGTCGTTTTGAGGCTAGAACTTAAATGCATAGCTTTAAATATTCTTTGCGGTATCTATATCTTAAATGTTTTTGAATTATTCAAATATCTTAACTGATGTGTGAAATATGTGTAACTTTATTATTGGCTGTTTTTGCAGAATCTCATTTGTGAACACCATGTATATCCTGAAACTACGTGCAACAAAAATATTTCAAAACCTGTTTTAAAATTTGCTTGTATATGGCATTCGATGTACCAAATATGATGGAAATCAAAAATAGTCGAGTGACAACGACTTGTCGAAATTCCGTCTAAGGACACTCAAGGAATTAAGCGCTGTAAATGATGTTCGCGATTGCTACTGAAAGAGATTTATCCCATAAAGGGAGAAAACACACAATACAGAGAGAGAGGGCAGGGACGAAGGCGTAGACTTTGAATCCTTAAGTGTTAAAATTTCATTATTTTTTCATGTTTCCCACTATTTCTTATTCCCTCTTGCCGTGTTTTTCTATGCTTTCTCTCTCTCTCTCTCTCTCTCTCTCTCTCTGTCTGTGTGTGTGTGTGTGTGTGTGTGTGTGTGAGGGTGTGTGTTTGAACAAGACAAGTTTTGATGCACTTTCATGATGTCCATATTATTACTTTCCTTTTCTTTGCATTAATTCCTATCTCTTAGAACTTAATGTGAATTGAATTTCTGCCTATCTATGTCGTGGGTATAAATGATGCTGAACGAATCAATCTTCTTCCTCCAAATGGAGGAATCCAGGCGTGCCATGTTTAGGCGCTTATTTGTATTGTCATGTTGGTTGTTTAACCTATTAGTTGTACAGTAAAATAAGTCCTGGAGGAAAAATATAAGTCTAACCTCTACTTATTATTGTAAGTGACTGTACAATCACATATTCGGAACATAGTGTAAAAAAATGTCTTCATTCTGATATAGTACATTTTGACTTTCACAATAGACTTAGTAGCTTTTGACATAAATGAATGTAGTTTTTGAAAGAAAATTTATCGAGAACGAATATATGTGAAAACTTTCATTCGTTAACAATGAGATAACAAGGGGGTATAGGTCTGAGCGTGAGACGCCTAATAATCTTAAAATAAATTCAAGAATTGTTATGTATATCTGTACTTTCTTTGAGAGATCACAAAAATGTACCGTAAGCGTTACGATGTAAGAAATAAAAAATCTTCATCGAGCTATTAAATGTTTAACTACAGAAGTCGCAAGTATCATTTGTCCACCTAATATCATCATGGAAATACTACAAATAACCTCTGACACCTATGTCTATAAAGAGCTAACAATAAACTTACTTGTCGTAAACAAAAATAACAGTAATTACTGGTTCTGAACTAAAACTACGTGTCATTTTGTAAAGAAAACGAATTTATTAATAATAAACTGAAAAAAGTTAATTCAGGAGACATTGGGTATTGACATAAAATTAATTTCAATATGGCTGATCAAATGGGATATAATATTCGTTATGAAACTAGATTCTTTTTTTTTTTGGAACAAGTTCCTTGGTGGATATAATCAGAGCCCTGCAAACCCAGGCCCGAAGACGGCCCGGCCCGGCCCGGCTGGATCTGTATACTTTGACCGGCCCTACCCGGTCCGGCCCGAATCTCGAGCCGGGCACAAACGAGCCGGGCTGTAAACGGGTCGTCACAAACGGGCCGGGCTGTAAACGGGCCGGGCAGGGCGTAAACGGGCCGGGCAGGGCTTAACCGTCTTGAGAACAACCAAGTCTGATAATTCAATTTAATGTTTCAATATTCAATGGAAAATGACACATGTGTCTTCATAACATTGCAGTTTCTATTTTTCCTTCTCGAATGGGAAAATCGTGTGAAAGGTTACCCAAGGGTTTCTTTCTATATCTCCATTCTGTCTGTCTATTTGTTATCAGTGGTTGTTCTGACCATACATCATGTGGTGGTAATAGTACTAGCATTAGCACTAGTAGTAGTAGTAGTAATAATAATAATAGTAGTTTTAGCACTATTATTATTAGTAGTAGTAATAGCAGTAGTCACAATGGTAGTAGCAGCAGCAGTAGTAATAATAATAATAGTAGTAGTAGTAGTAGTATTAGCAGTAGTATTAGCAGCAGTAGTGGATGCAGCTTCCAATACAAAATAAACTATTGATAACGTATCACGTGATATAGATTCCGGATACGGCCATCTTGGCCAAATTAGCAAATTTCGATTTCCGCATTGAAATCCACAAGGAAACGATAATGTAGTCAGCATGACAAGCGAAGCTTGAAATTCGAATCGAACAATCCTCAACGTGTCACGTGATATAGTTTCCGGCAGTCATATTAGCAGATAGTTTCATTTATGACCATAATTTATGAGCTTAATGCGTAATGTATCTAATTCCTATATAATCCCATGTTAAAAATTAACGATTTTTAGAAAATGTTTTCTTATTTAGAGATGATATACACATCAAAGGACTTCAGATTCGTGTTTGTCATATCGAGTTTGGGAAAAAGCAGGTTGCAGATGGACGATTAAACGAACTGGAAGCTCTCCAGGACGCCATTTTGAATTTTTTGAGACAAATAAAAATATCTGCTAGAAAAGTGAAACAAACGTCATTTCGCTCAGAATGACACACCGAGAAAAATAGCTATCTCGGATTTTCCATAATACATGTCATCACTTAGTTGTGGCGGCCATTTTGTGAATTATTTACATGTTAATATCTCGCGTTATAATGGTCATATCAAGATGGATTAAACGTTATCTTACTCTGGAATGCATTATAAAGAAGAAAATTCCAATCAGAAAACCAAACATCTACTTATTTAGATCGGTACG
>JAGDQP010014113.1:2434-46017 GCA_022664845.1 Lepisma saccharinum | reverse complement strand
ATGAGATCAGGTTTTTCAGGTTCTGGTGGTGGTCTAGCTTTGCATTGGTAACTATAGGTGGGATGTGCTTGGTTACAAGTGGAGCATTTAGGAGGTAGTTGCATATTCTGACATTGACGAGTTGTATGTGGACCTGTACAGAAACCGCATTTGGGCTGATTGGTGCATTGATGTGTTGGATGTGAATTATAGCTCTGGCATTTCTCACAACGGATTGGGATGGGTGGTGCAGTGCGTGATGGTTCTACTCTGTGTCTTCTGCGATATATGTAGGCTCCTAAAGTTAAAAGATCATTGATGGTTTCTTGTGAAATGGTTAAGAGTCGAACTAGGTAGGTAGGGCCAGCATTGCATTTAATGCGGATGACTTTCGTGAATTCATACTCCTCCTGACGTAGTTCTTCAGTGATCTCTTCTTCTGTCCAACTGGGATCGACACCGCAGATGACAACTGATAACATCGGTGGTTTTCGTGGTGGTGGTGGTTGCTTGGTGCGTTGTGAAGTGAGATTGGTCATTGTTGCTGATTTACCGAAAATTTCAAGACTATGTTTGTTACAGATATACGTTGCAAGATTTGAATCAGGTGATTTGATAAGCATGCCATTGCGTGTAGGAATGATCTGGTTGATAGTTTTGCGTGGAACATATTTGCAGAGTTGGGCCAGAAGTTGTTTTGAGTTTTGGAATTTTGTATCGTAGTTACTGAGCATGAAGGTATAGAGTTGTTCAGAAGTGGTGGGTGATGTTTGTTCTGTGATCATAACGTCTGATTCGTTTTCTTTCTCATTCTCGTGATTTACATGTTGTTTCTTGAGAGGTGGTGAATCGGGATGATTAGTAGTAGAACCGCGAACAGGAGTACGTGAACGGGAGCGATGATCTTGTTTGTTTTCTTTTCTAGAACCTCGAGAATATTGAGCGGTTTGCCATGCGCCGTGTGTTGGAGTGTCAACCTGAGCCGGAAGTCCCTTGTCAAAACCGTCCGCCATAATATCAATCCGTCCTGCGTCCGAAGCCCGTGAAACAACAAGGGAAAGAAAGATGAAAGTGGGAATCAAAATGTCTGATGAGATGATCAGTCTTAGTGCAATGACTGCTGCCTCAAATTAACTTTTACCCTCCAACACTGTAAAGTGCTGTCGATCCTATTGAGATCGTATGCGTGCTGGTCTCGATTGTGCGTATGCAACACAACGTCCTCGAAAGCACGTTAACGAATCCCAGCTAGGCTAGGTTAAGTTATGTTTTGGCGCGTGCACGACGCCCTAGTATATCTATACAATCATATGATTTACTTTTCGTGCGTTACGAGTTTAAGATCTTTCTGTAAACAATATTTCTCACAGTAACAGAATTTTAGGCACGATTAGAAACAACTATAATTATAATATAATCAGCATTTTAAATTAAACTCAACTTCCATTCAATATAAAAAAAATATCGTTACTTCAAGCTGCCAGAAAACTCTGCTGCCATCTATCGAACATCAAACTTACTAGAGGACAATCACATCTTTGCATGTATTCTCTTTCTTTCGGGTTTTACCAACAATTTTATAGTATTTTCGTGCAATCTTGACGTAGCTTTTAATTCTCATCTCAGCTGAAGTTCATATTTGGCACAAAATAGTTCCAAATTCAAAGAAAACCCGAATAAAAACTGCACAACACTCTACACCGCATGCGATTGCTGCAGCTTGACTCCTCTCCGAAGGAGTCGTTGCAACAGTTGCTAGCGACACCATGCGTCCGACGCGCAAACCAAACCGGCTTCACTGATTTCCCTTCAACGTGTCAATGCAGTGGCGCGTGCAGCAGTTGCTTGCGATCTTCGTATGCGAAAATCGCACAAACGAAACTGCACCTTAACAGTGTGCATTAGTTCAAGCAGTAGAGCTCATCCGAACAAAGCTTTTAATTAGACGGGAAGCAGACAATCAAGGTTAAATGTTCGACGTCCATATCATGACAGTAAACTCCCGACTTTTTTTTCGTGTTAGTGTTTCTTGAATGTTTTCATTGAGTATAAAGAAAGCAAATGAGGGCGTGACACTCAAAAGCGAACTTGTCCAGTAGATACAGTTTTTCACAATCAATGAAAACGTATCCCAGCCCGCCATATGCATATACAGTATGTGAACCATGCATTTTCACATGCTTCTATCATTGGATACGTTCGCGTTTGCGTGACTTTCATTCTGTATTGACATTCCGTTTATCCTCTAAGTACCATTCCATATCGTATCTCATTTTTTTTTGCAAATTTTTGACATGTTCGCGTTTGCGTGTCACCTCAACAAATAGGCTAGCCTGGTTAAAACTGAAATCCTCGTTAATGGTAACTGGCGTTTACATTGCTAAAATGATCTCAATTAACGTTACCCATGGTAAGATGATAGTAATGTAAACAAGACATAAGTTCAAATTTATACACATGAACGATTTGTTGTTACTTCTGGTTAAATATAAGTCTTTTAATAATTGAAATTAAATTGCAATTAACAAATGCGTCCCTGGTTTTAAATTCATCAAGGAAACCCCCAAAATACGAGCAATAATAATAATAACAAATGTCGTCTCAGTGAAATATCAACCCTGCCTTCGTGATCCAGGCAGTAAAGTCACGGGCTTATGATCGGGTAGACACGTACGTTCGAACCCCTCGGCCAACCATCCTGACTGACGTTTTCCAAGAGGTTTTTCAGTTTCACCAGGCCAATACCGGGATGGTACCTTAAGAAAGGCCCCCCGGACGATACCTTCACGATCCTTTACTTAACCCATCCCTGAGCCAAAGATGCCAAAAAGCCTTAAATAAACAATCAAATTCAGTAAAATATCAAAGCTTTTCCTGGAAACCAAAAGAATGAATTACATTTCGGGAAGGTTGTCAAGCTTCTTTCAACAGCACTCTTGTTTTTTAAAGTGTTAAAGAATAAAATCCCGAAATTTGTTACCATTATGTTTAAAATCGAATATTTTCTAAACTAAAAGCCAGGAGCTTTTGTATTGAAGTCCATGTTTGTAGGAATCTGCATAAAATAGAGAAGTTTTCTTGCAATATTATCTTGTGTGAAAGTTTCTTAAAATTCAATTAACCAATATTTTTATTTATTCGGTCTCTGCTTTTCTGTTGTTGTTGTAGAATTAAAAGGTTCTCCAGAGGAAAGACTCGCAACATTGTATGGGTTGAGAAAGTCCAGTATTCTTCGGCTTCAAGCAGACATCAAGAAGCTAATGCAGATAGAAAGGTGAGATAACTACGTGTTTAATTACAAACAGTTTGTGTTAGGTAGAAATATAAAATGTTATTTTTTTAAGTTCAGGAGCAAAATTCTTTTATGACCATCTATCAATACGTAAACAATCGATTTTTAAAATTAGAGCTATCATTTTTTGGCCAAAAGAATCGAGAGACACGAATTTCCCTTTAATTTCAGAATAACCCGTTAGCAAATGAATCGATGGTTGTTCGAAAAAGAAAATGAGTAAACTTTTGATCATTCCACCATTCTGTCCAAAAATGGTTACCTTTTGTGAGGTGTCAATGAGGCACTGGAAATATCCACACTCTGCTGCTTCTGCTGTTGTGTCCTGAGGTATGTTCGTGTGGTCTGCGCGGTTTTGCACACCTTGCACTGGAAGTGTAATTTAGTACAGAATTGTGTTAATGAATATGACGTCACCGTGTCAATTCGTTCAGTTCTCGTCCGAACGGGTTGGTGCTTATTTCTTTCTGCTAGGAAGTAGCGCCATCTGTAATCCCTAATAGCATTAGCAACTTACAATAGGCTTGCAACAAGCTTGACACGTCAAGTAGGCACGTTTGCAACCAGTTGGCAGAGCAAAACTGCAAGCTTGAAACAAAATTTAAACGAAAGTGTTAGTTGATATTTTTTCACTTGCAACAAGTTGTCATTACATATTTCATGCAAGGATACAAGCTTTTAGGTGATAATCACCAATGATAAATATGCGTCAGGTATTTCACCCACAATAATTATTTTTTGCACGAAGTTGTAAAATTAACAGTATTAATCTTTAAGCAGAAGAGAGCCAAGATGCTCTTATATGATCAAGGACTTCCCTAGCTTTGACAGGGTGACACTACCCTTCCAAGAGCGTTACTCTCTTCAGAAATCGTCAAAGTGAATGCGTTATAATAAGAGTTTAGATAGTTTAATGCACAATTTAATACAGAGCACTGAAATTAGAAAGCTGTGTTGGCAAAACACTGGCTTCCCTTAAACAGCAATTTGTACATTTTATACCTAAGTTACTTTATATTTACCCATGTGACATAAAAGAAAATGTCTTCTGACATACTTGCACTTAATAAAGCATTGATGAATAATTATTAACAAATTACTAAATAATAGCAGCATTAGCTGCAGTATTTTCTTTTGTATAACTTGTTTCTACTAGACATTGCGCTACAGTAGTGACATCTATTGTACAACCTTTCTACACTATAGGTAAACTCGCACAGGAGAATGATAAATGTACGTATCATGTTTGCAGCTTCACGTTAGTAGCACGTTTACTTTAAACTAACAACTTCAAGTTTGGCATAAACTGGAATCAATTCATGTCTAAACTTACTGTAAACGTCTATGCTATTAGGGGATCCCTTCTCTCACACATACACACATATAGAAAATGCAGCACGACTGTCAATTGTCTGTACCCACCTATACTCTCGCTCTCGAGCAGGAGCAATACTTGTACTCGTGCCAGCAATCCGAACAGTTGAGATATAAGCTGTTCCATCCACTCGAACGCAAAAGTGTACACTAGTGTTCACTAGTTCCAGTTTTGCAGCCCGACAAAATAAACGGTATGAATGATGTACCTATTATCCCATTTCGATCCTCCGATGAGCGAATTGTTGGTGGGCCAGTATCAGGTCTGTGGAGTCAAAACCCACTCCGACGTCGGCCCAATGACTGGACATTGCACAAATAACAACATTCTGCCGACCTTGGTGAGTCGACGTCAGAACCACCAAATCCCCAGCTTCCACCCACCGAAACTCCTGTTCGCCTGTCACCTGAAATCGTTCACACGCCGTGCTAAAAACGATATTTATTTTATGAGATTTATTCAAATAATATATCTTGTATATACTTGTTCCTACATTTGAATGTATATGTTTGATGGTCATGAGATAAATTTGAATGGCTTAGAATACTTCCTGTGGCTACAACAGTGGTTCCTGGTCTTTTTTGAGTCACGGACTCCTTAAAAAATCTGATGAAAGACGTGGATCCCGTCCGAGATAAAAAAAAAAGACTTTCGAACACATTGATTATAGTAACAACCCAATACTAATTTAACAAAAGAATAACTAAAACCGTTACGGTATGTTGTTCGTTTGATAAACAAAAGACACACGTACTTTGCGATTGCAGTGCCATCTAGTCATCAAACGTAATTCGCAATTGGAAATCTGTCACTATGAGAGTGTTTCTGTATCTGATTCGTGAACTAGTAACAGGTTCCGTTCATAAAAATCACGCCTGATGCAAACTAAAGTAATTTCGAACCAAATAAATACGGTAATGTACTTACTTCTTTTTGGAATTCTAGTTTGAAAAAAAACTATCTGTTTTCACGAAGTATTTTTCTGTCTCTCACCTGAGATCATCTTCAAATGTTACAATTTTTTGTTTCAATGTGTGTGTTTGTGGAAAATGCTGTAAACAGTAAGTATTGTAAGTTGTATCACAACAATACACACTAACAAAATATTGTATATTACACTTATTTTTACAGTATTTCCACACACAAACACATATTGATACTTAAAACAAAATGTTGTCACACCTGAAGATGATCTCAGCTTTGTGGTCAGAAAGTACTTCCTGAATAATGTAGTATTCAAATGAAAACTAAACAAGAAATCAGCACATTATTTTTCGATTTGAGTCTCAGGAGCAATAATGGCATTATTGAAATAATTCGAAATGGTCTGATTCCCTTTTTACAACATACTCGAAGTATTGTTTCGGTTATTTTTTATTTGACTCTCGCGGACCTCGTAAAACACATCCACGGACCACTTAGGTGTCTCTGGACTCGAGGTAACGCTGAGTTTTTGGGCTAAGTAATATGCATGATTCCTATAAATGTGCGTCCACGGGTTCCGAACCCCCAAAAGCTCAGAGTTTTATGGAAAAATAGTATAACTTCAGGCGTAATTATACATATTTAATATACATTTCACGCCCAGACATACTTTGGACCCTCCGGAAGCCATTGGACCCCTCCCAAAACCAAATTCTGGATATGTGCCTGAGTGGTAGAAACTATTTTCAAGTGAGACCCACATTCGTAATTATTTTTTCTCTTCCAGGAGGATATGTGAGCTTGATCCGAAATTCCACCCATTGTTGCAGCAAGGTGATGAGGAGTGTATTAATACGTTTGTGGAGGCAAACATGTAGTCGCAGAAATAGTATGGGGAAGGAAGTAAGTTAATATTTATCACCTCCATTAAGTTATTGAGTATTTTTTATTGCAAGAGAAAAGTTGTGACGGACGCAGTCAATTTTACTATAAAATGTTTCAAAGCGGTGAATGTAATTGAGATGAGTTGAATGTGTACGGTTGTTGCTGATATTTTTAGTGATAGAGCGTAGTTACGTACAGAACTTCCTGCGAAGCAACTAGTGCTTCTCCGCGTTCACAACTGAACAACAAACTTAACGGGCATAATCAGTCTTCGATTTCTAACATTTTTCTCAGTGTACCTCCAACGTGTGTTCTGCGATTCCTAATGCAAAAAAATCTACTCATTAAGTGTGATCAATACGCCAAATTTGGCATCTATGACTACAGCACTTCGGCGACAAATTTGGCACTTCGGCGATACTAGGTGTCAAAATGTTAACTTTACGGTTTCCGCAGCCAACGTTTTTCAGTGTACGTGCTATTTACTCATGGTTGTAACTGAAAAACACAAAAACTCAACAAAAAAATACCAATTTCGGACTTCTGAAACATTTTTCAGCGTATACCTAACACGCGTGGCTATCACCATTTCGTATACTAGGAGTCAAAGATGTTAATTTTGAAATATGGTTACCGCTGCTATACACTCTTTCTTCAGTGTATCCAACAAATGGTCTATTTGTAGCATAAAACTATCTATTTTTGAGTTCAGATCACCGTGTCATGTTGGCTTCTGTGTGTATGAGAAGATTTCGATAAGTTTCGCTCGCTGAGATTAATCAACTTTCAACACAAGATCGTTTCGAGAATTCTCGCTTACTTATCAGTGACATCATTTGTGAAGTGATCGGGTATCGAATGTTATACTCCTACAGTCAAAAAGTTCGAGGATAGACCACAGGGCACACATCTATGACGTCACACGATGTCAGCAGCAGATGTACAGGTAGCAGATACACAACTTGTCAGACACGGGAAGCTCAGGACCGACAAGTCGCAGCGCCGCGGCGTGCGTAGTGTAAGATGCGTGTAAAAAATGGTCCAGCCGCAGCGGCGAAGTGTGGCATGCTCCAGTTGGAGCAGAGAATGAAAATCATGTTTTGCCAAAAATTAGTCAAGTCTGCTGCCGAAACGTGGATCATTCAGCAAATGTATTGGAATGAAGCCATGACCCTGGTAGCAAACACCGCCAACAGAATAAACCCTAAGACAAAGCGATGCTGGAAGTATTTTTTATGCCTTTGGCCTTGTGCACATGTAAGTAATTCCTATAAACAACAACAAAGGTATATTCAAATTCTGCGTTGCCTGAGTGAATTAATTCATCGGAAACGTCCTGAACTGTGTCGGAACGCTTGGTTTTCCCTTCACGACAATACTCCTGCGCACCATTCCTTTCTTGTGCAAAATGATCTGGCTGAAAAACTCACAACAGTGTTGCCACATGCTGCATACTCCCCGGACCTACAGGGATGGGATTTATTCCCTTTTGCCTGTCTGAAATAAGAGCTTCGTAGACGGTGATTCCACTCATAGAAAGTCAACACTACCTGAAATTTCTATCTCTATGATTTTTGATGTATGAAGAAATTTACTTTTGATTTAAATGACTACGATTTTAAAAAAAGAAAGGCAGTTACACACAATACTTGCAAAAACTTGGTTACTGAACAACTAATTAGACGTCAGTATACTAAACAGACCGACCAATCAAATGTTCGAGCAGTTATAATCAAATGTTCGAGCAGTTCTCATTAAGAAAACTAAAGAAAAGCGAAAATTTTCTATTACATTTCAGTTTGTTTATGGATACCCATGGATTTAGATACGGGAAACGGATTGACTAGCCCAATACAATTAAGCTGGGTCAACTTGATGCCGGTTTTCGATTAATCTTGCCTGGTGAATTGGGATTTCCTTGCATCTTATTGCTTGGCCTATGCCTGGGTGTGTGGAAGCAAAGAATGGGTGAAGATCTAGCTAAGGAAGAGAGGAGGAAGATTGCTTTTGGATTATTGTATGGAATATAAAAAATAAGTTATTGTACGGAACGTGTTCAGTTGTTTTTTTAATCAATTTCACCTTCCAGGTGATCATGGCTTGTGCTGGCTTCAATTTCGGGTCACTAGAAGTAGATCCGTCTCCCGTATCGAGATCCATGATGGATACCGACATAAAAATAAAAGACTTCACAAAACCGAATCATAGTTGCAAATACAAAAATAAAAGATGTTTAAAACAAAACAGCAATAATTCGATTTGCTTTCTTGGCATACGGTACCATATTTTATCATACCAATTTGAGAAAACGGAAAAATTATCTGTTTTCTTTTGTAAAATGCAATTTCTAGAAGAAACAAAAATACCACTGAAATACTTAACTACAATCCTGTGTAGTAGAAAGACGGAAGTTTTATTGGTTACTTAACGGTGTAGATCACCTCCGCCATCTTGGTATGACCTTTCCATTGTTTTACTAGTCTTATGTCTCTCAAGAGAGTAATTTTTAACTTCTGTTTTCGCCTACTGTTTTGTCATATTTTCTTTGACTTATGCTGTTTTATACAAATGCAATATTTTACGCACGAACGGTATAATTTCCCGTTGGCATATTGTGATTTATATAGCAAACTATTAATAATACATTATACTCATACATTTGAAGAAACTTCACAAACAAAAACTCTACAAGAGTCGAAATAACATCAAGGCAAATTTCGTGAAAGAGGAACTTGAATATTCTACTTTTGACAGACGTAAGACGAGTAAATCAATGGAAAGGTCATACCAAGATGGGAAGGGTAATCTACACAGTTAATTCTGCTAATTGGTTACTGTACGCACTATCAGTCAAGTAAAGTTATTCATCCCCGTTTTATCCAAATTTTTCCTACTTTGATTGGGCTTGCCGTTTGATTCTGATTTATCTGACTTGGTTACTTTGCTGTACGCTCTGCTCACTTGTGATGACAGCACAGGGAGTGAATAATTTGGAATCACAAAAAAAGGGAAAATGCGCTCGCTTGGTAGTAACTATCTGTGTCAAGCACATGCAATATAGAAAATAAGAGGTGAAAGCAAGCAGTTATAAAAAAAAAGATCAAATCCGTGTCTTGTTAACGTTCACTACATATTATAAAGGAAAGGCATCCCCTGTGCCATGCGCATGCGCACGCGCCATGAACGGCGCATGGGGAATGTGAGGTAGCGCGCCACATATTCTCGACCTACGGCACGAGCTGAGGTGGGGTGGTCAGTCTCACGCTCGACCGCCTTGAACTCCCAAGGTGACGAGGACTACCAAGGACACTCTGGTACTCAATTTTATAGGAGGCTGAGTGCACCTCAGAGCGCCAGGCGTGGGAACACTGCGAGAAAAGTCTCCAGTGTCCTGGCTGGTCCGCCCGATTCGTAGTCTGTCAGACGCGCTACTGCCTGACCCACGGCGACTCCCTCATTTCGCTATTTAAAGATGCATTTAATATTCTGTTCATTCTTGTTCTCTTTTCAGGAGCGTGTTTTCTATGAAAGTCTATTGAGGTGATCAAAAGTCCAAGTGAATGTTACAAACCCTTTTGTGTTTCCTCTGTATTTCAGTTGTAATTGTGTTTATAAGTTTTTGGGAATTAAATATTGAACAATTATTTTCGATAGAAGAAGTTTAATTTGTTAAGAATGTTACCATTACTTGATTCTTGAAAAATTTTAATTTTTCATTAAGTTAAGGCGTGTTTGCAAAAGTTAGCTATTCACTCTCAAATGATTTTGGAACATTTGTATAGGTTAATCCATAGATTTATATCCTAACTGAATTGATATCTCTGTGACGAAATTGAGACTTTCGTCGCATTTGCTACGTCTTTTCGGGTTATCATAAATCTGCTTGGTTCTTACGGAGATAGTAACATTTGCTGCGCTCAAATGCTGTCTTAAGCTTTTATTTACTTAAGTTTCAATTCTTGAGTTAGATAGGCGCTTATTGCCTAAGTTCTTTACAGACTTGACAGACGATGTCCCTTTCTCGTAAACTAACGACCGACCGGCCGTGGCTCAGTGGTAGAGCGTTGGCTTAGCATTCAGGAGGTCGTGGGTTCAATTCCAGTAGCCGATCATCCTGATTGAGTTTTTCCAGTGTTTTCCCTCGGTCACACCACAAATGCCGGAATGGTGCCTTCAATTTAGGCACTACCCGGCACCTTCCTGCATCCTTGCTCCTCCCCTATGCCGGCCTGAGCCTTAGATGCCTAAAGGCCATAAACAAAATTCAAAATTTCTAAAGTAAGGATTTTTAAAGTAAATTTTGTTTGTTATACCATTGTCTGATACTGCTCTCTTAGGCCTACTGTGCCACGGTCGCTCAGTTGATAGAGTGCTCACCTCTGGTGCTAGGGGTCGTGGGATCGATCCCTGCTCATGCCATGTGGGCTTTGTAGTGGACAAACACCCTGTGCGTGGGTTTTCTCGGGGTGCTCCCGTTTCCTCCCACTTTCTTCATTCCACCAATTCATTCCATGATCATCCATACGGCCTGAGCCATAGTTGCCTAAAGGCCTTAAAATAAATTCAAATTCCTAGACCTACTCGTTCATAATCTAGTAAAACTTTAACAAAACGCTGTTTGAGACAATTAAGTAATAATGATTCGTTAATCAAATAAAATGAAATGAAATGTGGTATCTTTACTATGTTTTTACTAAGCAATTGAAGATAAGGCTGCAATTTCTTTTCTGATGTTTAGAACTATCAACAGGATGACCACCGTATACAAAAAACTGTGGCGTTGAATCACACCTGATTTATTGCTATGGGGGTTCAAAGATGGCTCTTTGCCGAAAAATGACGGATTTCAGGTTTAAATATCTCAAATTGGTCATCATGCAAAAATCTGAAATTTGATTTCGAGGAAGCGTGGTATTTTGTGCAAAGGGCCATATTTGGCACCCTCTAGAAAGAAGGAGGTGTGATTTAAGGCCATTCTGCATGCAAACACTCGGTTGGTAGATCTAAATATTACAAGACCTTGCAGCTTTACATTTAACTGCTTCACTCCCATAAATTGATTTGAAAATCCAATTTTATACAATTCGTTACTCATATCTTAGCCTTATTAAAAATAATAATAATAATAATTTTGGGAAACGTGATTCCACATCTTGAAACTACACTTCAGGAACTAGACAGTGGTTTTTGATTGAACTCTCTAGTTCATCTGGTTTTTGAGATATTTAGGTTTCTGTACATGTATACCGGAGCAGAACACGCCATCCGCCATGTTGGAATCATGGTCACCCGAGGAGAAATGAGGGCATAACATTATTATTATTATTATTATTTACAAAAGGGGTTCTGATATCCTCACAAGGTACATCCTGACAGATATTGGTTTAATATTGAACGAAGTGCAAAGTTCTGCTTGTCTCAGTGTGTATTGTACTAATGTTAGCGACCCATAGTGGTAATTTGCGTATTTGTGAATCTTTATCAATGAGAGATTCAAGGGTAATGAGTGTTACGTTAGGACACATTCAAACATAAATAATCATCATTAATGTTATGACACCGCTGTGTCAAAGAACGTATTCATATTTAATTTTTTGCCAAACGCTTTTGTGAGCAATATATACCTCCAGAGCCGTAATATTTAACATCAATCTTCACGCACTTATCCATAATCAGTTCAGAGCTCTAATATTCAACAACGTGATAAAACATGTTTGGAAAGAAACCTGCTTTTTACGTTAACTGTGATTCCTTTGATTCTCCTGACAATGTTCTCTGGAAAACTGAAGATTCGAGTTGTTCTAATTCCAAATGAATCATTCATCCAGTGTGCTTATTGTCGTGTATATTTATGCTTACAGGATTGGTTCTAGACAAAGTACTGCTGTGGGCAGATCAAAATAATACCATAAACACTGTGGGCACCAGGACGTGCCGTCTTATTCAATATTTTACAAATCTCCGTCAGGCACTTAGCAAATGAATCTTGGCGAGTAACCCCCGTTATGCCTCCTTTTTGATGTTGCAAGAAAATTAAAAGGTGAAAACCATTTCTAAAAAGTTTTTTGTTGCAGTGGTGTCATAAATCATAGTATTTCTTCATTAGTGATGTTTTTATGTTTGAATATGTCCTAACGTAACACCCATTACTCTGGAATCTTTGAGTTATAAAGATTCACAAATATGCAAAGTTCCGCTATGTGCCGCTAGAATTAGTACAATACACACTGAGACAAGCAGAACTTTGCACTTTGTTCAATATTAAACCAATATTTGTCAGGCACTTCGCGGATGTACCTTGTGAGGATATCAGAACTACTTTTGAAAAAGAAAAATGTTATGATCTCATTTCTCCGAGACCATGATTCCAACATGGCGGATGGTGATTTCTGCTCCCGTAGACATATACAGAAACCTGAAGGTCTAAAAAAAACAGAAGAACTAGAGAGCTGAATCAAAAACTGTTGTTAGACATGTAGAAGCTCATGTAGAAAATATTTTTTTTTTGTTTTGTTTTTTAATAATGATGTAACCAGTGTTTGATAATTTGACGTGGAATGACCCGGAAGTAAGCACTGCGGGTATTGAATAACAAGTAGCATTTAGTTTTTTATTCAAATTTTATTTGTGGGCCAAACAGACAGTTAGGATTATGCCGTGACATGTCTGACGGACGGTATGTAGCAGCCTTAGCCTAAAGGGTGCCTATCTAGTCCTTAAATTTAGGTTAAATAGAAACTAAATGCTAGACCATAGATTAAATAATTGCTAGACTCCCGCAGTCCTTACTTCCGTGACTGTACGCGGGCTCGAACCCCCACGACCGACCATTCTGAATAAGGTTTTCCCTCAGTTTCACCAGGCGAATGCCAGGATCGTATCTTAAGTAAGGCTCTGGCTTATGCCTTTCCCATCCTCCACCTAACCCATCTCAGCCTTGGCCAAAAGAACATAAAATACATTCAAATTCAAGAGAAATGTTAACAATATCGTTAAATTAAGTCATTAGCATATACTTAACAAAGCTTCTTTATTTGGAGATGTGTTCTCCGAGTTGCTAGTTGCCTTGGGATCACTGGCTCAATCCTCGGTAGGGACAAATGGTTTGGAATTTATTCCTGGCAATCTTCTTCTGTTTTCCCTTAGTGTGAAAGGCGAGTGCCTGGATGTTACCTTAAAATAAGACCGGACCATTCCTTCACGGTGTATTGTAGAAATGCTTTGACGGTAGGTCTATAGGTCTGTAAATGCCATAACAGATTCAAAAAGTTTTAGGTAGGCACCAGATTCCTCCTGAACTAAGGATAGCCAAACGGATACATACCTCAGATATTTAGATCCAATTACAAAATAAATTGGTATCAGGATACTCTTATATTAGGATCTTTGAACCTGTTTCGGATTCGGATCCAGGTTTTGAATATTCGAATATCTAGTTAAAAGTCAGGATCTCGTATTTAGATCTGGATGTTGGATTCGTCTATCGTGATCCGTGTTTCAAGTAAACAAATTCTCGTTTCGGAATCTGGATTCGAATATCCGGATCAGGCCATTCTTATTCTGAGCATGTTTAATCTAGCACTTGCGCTCTCACCCATGGGCCATGTCCCTCTTTATTTGACAGGCCGGAGGGTACAATATGGCAACGCAGCATGACGTGAAGCCTGCCGGCTAATATAGAACATCGTCTACTGAGTTTAACTTCTAACTAGGAACTCATGAATGAGTTGTCATGAATCCATTCACAGCAACATTTCGAAATAATGAAGTCAACTAAAAAAGGCCATAGCTCAACATTTATCTGCGTCCCACATGTTGCTCATTTGATGAACTAAATGTGCTCACCATGTTGTCAAGTTTTCAGATATTTAATGTAAGGTAAATAGTATACGAATCCGTACAAATATAATTTAGGACATGTTTCTACAGAACGATATAGAATGGAATTGAAATTGGTTTATTAACTCCATTCAACAAGTGTATTAATCGAGTTTCTGCTTATATGAATCACATAACAGCATAACATAAAACAAGTTAAATTACACAAAATTAAGCAGAGCGATACCAGCTATTTGCATATATTTAAACGGTGTGACTCAAATCAACTGAGCAGAGTGAACCCGGAGCGAAATGTACGGTACACAAAGAAACTGTGGGTTTAGTACGGCATTCCTCTGCTTCTCTTTGCTGCGCTGCAAATTCCCCAGTAGCGCGCATACGTGTTTTCAACGTTGATTTTAGGTTCGTTTCGTTGATGAACCGTTATCGGTTAAAAGAATTACGTTTATTTTTAAACCATATTTCAACAAAAACGTCATTAAGTTGATAAGACATTAACACAACGTGTATTCAAAATGCTATTTTCAATTATGGTGTAGTTTCTTTAATGTATTTCTTTTACTAATGTTATGTCAAAATAATAATAATAATAATAATAATAATAATAATAATAATTGAATGATACAAACTAATTTTTATGTTCTTATGTGCAAGTTGAGAACAGATTGAATTTTAAGCTATATTTCAACGAAGATAGAATTTCGTTGATAGGGCGTTAATGTGACGTGTTTTCAACTTTCTTTTATACTATGTTATACATTTTGTTTCACACGTGTATTTCTAATTTAATGCTTAAACATGATAATTAAAAGCAAATACAATGAAATTAAATACATTTTTCATATTCTCATTTGTATGTTGAACACAGATTGAATTTTAAACTATATTTCAACGAACATTTAATTTCGTTAATAGGGCGTTAATGTGAAGTGTTTTCAACTTTGACATAAATTTCGCTTTATACGCGTTTTTCTAAGGCGATATATGTGCGTATACATGACGTAGCAACTTCATTCTAGACTGCCTGTTAATAGATACAGCAAAATAGTAGTGGACTCTCCAGCTGGATCCATGGATAAAGGGATAATGTGACGAGCTACCAACGAGGAGTGCGGAATGTACCTGGTTCAAACCCTGCAGCAGCGGTTGGATAATTTACTGTTAGAAAATTAACACCGTATATCATGATGAAAGCAACTGATAAAATGAAACTAAGTGTGTGTATACCAATAGATAGCATTAATGCTCTGTTTTCGCCTACTGAACCCGTTTCTTCATCGTTTCTTCTCAACCATTATTCAACGTTGAATAAATCGTTGAACAGGCGGACATTTCAGTACATTTACAACGTTAAAAGAACGTTTCGGTACTAACGTTAAGTCCACGTGTTTTCAACGTTTAGTGTGTTACTGGGGTTGATATTCTAGTGTGCAACTAACTTTTGTAATTCTATGGAGTGAATAACAAGTAACATTACAATCGTACCTTATAATCTTTCCACGTGGTGATTAGATACCTGTTGATTTAGGAAATCAAATGATACAAAATGTTAGTTCAAATAATCAGAGCTGAAACAGGTCACCTGGTAAATCGGGTCAAGCTTTTGATGGGGTTAGCTGGTCCATGTTTGGGACCTGGTGACCGGAGGTTAAAGCAGAAATGTAATTCTTTCCTTATACAATATTGGGTTTGAACAGTGTTGCTTTCAGGAGTGCCCGGGATCGGGGTGTTACCCCACACAGTACGAAAAATACGACGACCCCAGAAAGTTTCTAACAATAACAATACGTTAATAACATATGGAAATAGTCTTATTTCCCCGGAAAGAACAAAAAGACTGCCGTAGGTATGCAAATAACCCCCCTTCCCCCTCGGAAAGCTACAGAATTTTGTATTTGAAGTAGTAAATAGGATTATAAACATTAAAATCTGATTAAATTCTCGAAAATGAAGTTCCCGTACATAAGCTCACTCTGCAAGAAATCTCACAAATTCAAATGTTGTTGATTCAAACCTCAGGAACAAGACCAGATCACCGGGCCAGGATTGGGCTACCGGGTCGATTGGGTCAAGATGCGATTGAATGCGTCGCTGAATCACAGTCTGATTGTTTGGGTCATGTTTCTTACCTGGTTGCCGGGTCACTTATGTCCGGGTTAGGCTGTCTCACTGGGTCACCAAAAGTGATCCGGTTTTAGCTCCGACAACAATGAATGACAATACACGAATATAACCTATACAATTTAGTTTTGTACTACAACTATCTTCCAGAGAATGGAAATAATAATAACAACAATGGGATTCACGTGGGTTCATTACCAGACGCCATTTATCCTGACTGTAGTTTCCCAAGGCTTCTCTCAGTTTCACCAGGTGAAAGCAGGGATGCTACCTCACTTAAGGTCCTGACGACTACTTTCCCATCTCTGACCCAAAAGTGATCACTGAGGGATGTCACCCTTCAAACGTGATGAGCTTAGAGGTTAAAATGTCACCAGTTCAAACCACTAAAGAAAATTAAAAAGATCAAAAGAGAAGAAAAGAGGACAATGACGTTGACAGAATTATGTAGTCTAATCGAAAGTTCGATTCGTAAAAGAAAGACGGCAGGCATTAAGAATGGACGTTGCGTGCGTGTCAGCAAAAAGCCACGTAAGACTGATTATACATGTTAGATGAAGTACATGTATTATTACACAGGTGTATGATCAATGTGTGTAGTACGTAGAATTTGTTGCTATGGAAATGCGACCTAGTCGGACAGATAGTCAATATACGTCCGTTATAAGCAAGAAATCATTTGGACTCCGAAACCTATTCAACAGTTGAGTAACTGTGAAAGAAAAAAACTAAGTTCGCGGTAATCGTTTTTCGGCGTAACACAAACAACTCGATCGATTACCATTTTCAGAAGTGTTATTTAACGTAGCCGTGTTATTATACTAACCCAATCTCGCCTCCTTTGTTTCAACATGTGGATGTAATTGGTGGAAATAACTTTTGGCGTGCTCTTAGCATGAACAGAGTTCAACCAATTGGTGAATTACTCAAAACAATTCGCAAGTAAGTTTCTTTATATTTTCAAATAATCACTTAGATAGAGGTATATGTTCACTAAATGCTAGAAACATGGAATACACGAATGCCTGCATTGAGAAAATGTCAGGAATATTCTATTTTTCAACTATACTTTGGTTTCTAATGGTTTTCTAGATACGTTTAATGATTATGGCGATAGCTCACGGATAGTTTTATTCTTTCGAAAGATCTTGGAAATATTCAATGAATATTCTTTTATTGTGACTTATGTCTGCAGAATATTCCTGCCATATTACCAATATTCCAGGAATATTTATGAAATTTCGGAGTTAAAATATAATATTCATGGAATAAATTGAGTTGAGTGGGTAGAAAATAGATATTCCTTTATTTAGACATCAGTAAAGCGTTTTCGAAAGAAACAGAACCGAGCAACATTAGTGACAGAGTGTTTGTTTCGGATTTAGGAGATCCTGTGTTCATTACTAGTGGCGGATCATCCTGACTGAGGTTTTCCAGTGTTTTTCTCTTTCATACAAGGCAAATGTCGGGATGGTATCTTCAACTTAGACACCGACCGACTGCTTCCCTTATCTTCCCCCTGCCCTATTCCGGTCTGACCCGTAGGTGCCTAAAGGCTATAAATCATTTTAATTCGAAAAGGCGATTAAAGTACAGGATAAGTCCACACATCAGTCCAACTGGAAAGGCGCACTTAATACACTACAAGGCTGATACAGAAGATATAGTAACCATGCACATCGATTTGGAGAAACCCGACTATAATGTTCCAAAAATGTAATTCGATGTTTCGCCATCCAGTTGAATTGAATTGAATTTTATTTAAGGCCTTTAGGGAGCTTTGGTTCAGGGCGAATGGATGATGATGGGGAAACTGGTGGAATGAGGAAAGTGGGAGGAAAAAGGAGAGCCCCGAGAAAACCCACACACATGTTTTTTGTCCACCACAAAGACCACATAGCACAAGCAGCCATCGTACCAGAGACCCCATGCGCTTTGGTACCGAGCCACCGCGGTCTATTCCAACGTCAAGTCGTCTATACTTCACCTTCTCCGATCTTGGGCCGAAAGGTTACCAAAGGTTGCACGCTGCGCAGAGAAAATATGATAGTTCGTGCTGTTATTGCAAGTCTGTACAAGGAGACTGTATTTTTACAACGTGTACCTCACTAATTTTGTTCAAATTGTGTAGTTATCAGGGCGCAGAGGGGGAAGGAGTCCCTGGGATTCCGGATACTCCCCCGAAATTCAGATTGTTTTGGTGAAATTAGTATCATTATTGGCAAAATTATATTATTTGCATTTTACGTAAATTTCACACACAGACAGGCCTCGGATCCCTCCCCCGAAACCAACTTCCAGGTACATTCCAGACAGGGGGTAAATAATTTTGATAAATTGTTGGTACACCATATGAAGTTCTTCTTAGTTGTGTGAAGTGCATTTTTTCATGAGCTGTGATTGGAGTGCCTGTCTAATATTCAGTGGGTCGAGTGTTCAAACCTCCAGACAAACTTTCTCTTTCTTTAAAAAAAATAGTTTGGATATAAGGAGATTAGGAAAATAATTACATTTTTGTATAGTTAATGGTAAGTCTACATTAGGTCTTGTTGATCAACATGTTTGTGTGCGCGAGGATCATCTAAAGACCATGACAATCTTCAATAAATTAATTTGCTTAACAAGTAACGATGCGTATGTGTTCTCCTTGTCTTCAAACTTCCTAACAAGAATGAAATTGTTTATTTTGGTTTACTGCACAAAAATGTGCACTGACTTTGTACAATCTTTTGCGTGACGTTAATAAATTGTCACGGTCTTTAGATAATCCTCGCGCGCACAAACATGTTGATCAACAAGGCCTAATGTAGACTTACCATAAGATTCTCCATGCACAGACTGTTTATAAATTTCAGTAACAGAGAAACAGACCTATAAGAACGAAAGTTTTCAAGATATTTCGATGAAACTTTCTACAGTTACTTACAAAGCCCTGAAGCTTTGATACTGTGAAAGCAAATCCTAAACTAAATTTTAACCACCTTTTTGAGGGTTAAAACCCTTAAGTGAACCTCGCTTATGGGAAAATCAATGTTATTTCAGAGGACCACTTTTCCTTGTCTAATTTTATTAATTACCAACAAATGAAGTCTGATGGTAATTTGTGCCTATAAAATATTGCATCATCTCTCGATCTCGATATACAATATTTTATAAACAGAAATCACCTGACTTAATTACTTTGTAATTAATAAAATTACACAAGGAAAAGTGGTCTTCTCAAAGAAAATAATAATAAGTGGTTGCTAGAAGTTCTCACGTATACCTGTAGATATCTCTAGCAGTGCTCGGTAGTAGCAACAGTTGCGGTTTGAGTTGATGCCTTCAGTTTCTAGCCAAGGATGTTCTAATAGAGGATAAGCGATTTTGTCAAGAACATGACGCCAAACGTCACAGCTTAGTCCCGTCTAGTTAGCCCACTTGCTCCAATAAAAAAAAAAAATGGTTTCGGCTAACAAAGATGACAACAAACTTTCTAGTTGTTCGCTAACCAATCAGGTACATCGCCTTGGTCGATGCTCAGTTGTTTTTTGTTGTTGTTTTTCTTTTTGCTTAATTCTCTCTCGGCGCATGAGATAGCAAACCCTATATTAGAACATCCTTGTTTCTAACCAATCAACCATCTATGTAACTGAACGAAGAAGAAGAAGAAATAGGACAACTCTTTTACCTCCTACAGATGAAAATTGATATAAAATCAAGCAAAAAGGAGAAAACATAAGCTTAGAAGGCAAAGATGAGATAAAGAGCAATCTATTTCTAAAGAACAAAAAAGATTATAAACCAATATAGAAGACAAACAATATTAAATTTATCATACATTTGTTATGAAACATAACTATTATAGTAGAAAACTTCATTGACATCTTAGCCAATTAAAATTAATAATTCCCCGTCAATGGCATTTCTCGGCTATATCACCTGATCTTATTTTACTCCTGCCGACCTACTCGTCAGATGGCAGCACAAGTCTTTTGTATACTATGCATAGTATAGCAAGAGGCATTTCTTAGTATTTTCTTTGGTTTTCTCAGTTAACATCAAGGATGTTTTAATAGGGGATATACAATATCACGAAGAACGTGAAGCCAAACGTCACTGCTTAGTCCCGCCCAGTTATCCCACTTACCACAATCAAAGACATTGTTTTCGGCTAACAAAGATGGCAGCAAACTCTGTAGCTGTCTACTAATCAATCATATCCGTCGCCTTGGTCGATGCTCAGTTGTTTTTTGGCTTCACACTTTCGCTGTGTATGAGATAGCTATAAGCGTATCCTCTATTAGAACATCCTTGGTTAACAATGATTTTCCCATAAATGAGGTTAAGTTTGAGTTTATATTCCACAAAAATGACTTGTGACTAGCGACAGGACCGGCACCTTGTGAAAACACAAGTTAATTGCGAACCTGACTTACCTAACCTCCACATGAGTTTGTTCACTAATTTTATTAAATTTCTTAATGCGTTTATATATATATATAAAGAAAAAAGCTATTTTCATTAAGAAAAATAAACTAAAAAAAACTACATCAGGGTTCGACCCCGTTTTCCTTGGATTAGCTTTCCGACATGCTACCAATGCCCTAAATTGGCAACTGGAAGTAATATTTACCTTTAAGGAGAAATGCACATGCGCAAGAATGGCTCTGCCTCGGGTGCTTATCTTGTCTCAAGTCCCAAGTCAAAAATGGGGTTAGAATTTAGTTCAGGGAAATGATTTTCAGTGTCAAAACTTCAGGGTTTTGTGAGCAACTGTAGAAAATTTCATGAAAATATCTTAAGGACGTTCGTTTTTGCAGGTCTGTTTCTCAGTTACGCGAATTTATAAACAGTTTTAAGATAAAATAATAAAATTGCTGAACAAAGCAATACGTTTTAATTAAAAACTAAAAACGTGTACCAGTTTCACTAAGTAACTAACTACTTGCCTTCATCAGACACACATCAGAGTGTATCTGATGAAGCCAAGTAGTTAGTTGCTGAAACTGTTAGGGATGATTTTCATGAAAGCTTTCGTTGCTTGCGATTTGAGTTAGTAGCCAATTTAAACTCGTGTTTTATTGTGTGTTTGTTTTAAGGTAAGTATAAGGGTTGATTTTAATGAAAGCTTATGTTGCTTGCGATTTGGATGAGTAGCCAATTGAAACACGTGTTTTATTGCCGAATATTGCGTGTTCTACGTGTAACACGTATTTCAATTGTTTATTCACCCAAATCGCAAGCAACGCAAGCTTTCATGAAGGTCAGCCCTAATAGTGTTTCAATTGGCTATTCACTCAAATCTCAAGCAAGGCAAGCAACGCAAGTTTTCATGAAAATCAGTCCTTAGGGCTGTTTTCCTTGGAAGCTGACGTTGCTTGGTTTGCTTCCGATTTGTATGAATAGCCAATTGAAATACGTGTTACACGTAGAACACGAAATATTCGGCAATAAACCACATGCTTCAATTGGCTACTCACCTAAATCTCAAGCAACGCAAGTTTTCATGAAAATGAGTCCTTTAATGTTTTTTTATTTTTTTAATAAAAACCTATTGCTTTGCTCAGTAATATTATTATTTTATCTTAAGTATATAAAAGGAAAGCTTTGACGTGGAAGATGAAACAGTTTTAATACGTCATTTGAGCAAAACTTTTTGAAAGAACAAGAAATAAATGTGCAAATGTACAAATGTGCATTATTGAAACTTCAAAAGAATTTATGGAAAAATCAATAGTACGTGCATACTGTACGTGAAATTGTCGTGCAAGACAAATAAAAGCACACGGTTCCGATAGGGATTGAACCTGTCTTCTTTAAGGTAGAGACAAGTAAAATCTTTTATCGAGCGTTTAGAAAAGAGCTCATTTTTAAAAATAAGACATTTCATCTATTCATACAGGTACTCGCCGTATTCTTATCTTGCGATTTAGCTGAATAGCCCATTGAAACATGTGTTACACCTACCTTACAATAAAACACGCAGTAAAACACGTGTTTCAATTGGCTACTCATTCAAATCGCAAGCAACGCAAGTTTTCATGAATACCAGCCATTTCTGTTGGTTACTCATGCAAGCGCCTGTATGAAAAGCCGGCCTTAAAATACATCAACATGCACAGCAGTGCATGCAGCCAAGTTCAGGGTCACAATACGTAAGCACTGCCAGAAGGATGTTATACACGAACAAGAGTTTATGGTGAAAATGGCGATTTCAGCCCCGTAAGAAAAAATAAGCTAAACATAGGAATATGAGCTTGAGAAGTTAAGGAAATATGACAAATATATGCAGGTGTGCAAAATTTCACATCCGTAGCTTGAAGCATATTCGAGTTGTGGACTCCTGAAATTCTGTATTTTAGGCTCACTGATTCATTCACTCCCTCACTCATCATATTGTTTAGGGCGTTCGCAATAAGATAGAGACTTGAAATTTAACGTGAAGGTGGAGGATGATAAGTAGGTAAATCGAAAATTCCAACATTTTGAAAAAATCGCCATCTATGATTTAAAATGGCCGCCAAATGTAAAATTTCAAAGAATACACAGCCTAAACGGCTGGAGCTAGAAAAACGAAATTTTGTATGAAGGTGCATCATCACCAGTAGGTTAAGGAAATATTACAAAATCTTCACAAAGTTGCCATTTTGGATCCAAAATGGATGCCAAAATGAATGTTTCATAGAATACACAGCCTAAATGGCTAGAGCTAGAAAAGCGAAATTTGGAATGACGAGACATCATCACTAGCAGGTTACGAAAATATTACAAAATGTCTCCAAAGATGCCATAGTGGATCCAAAAGGGCGGACCTCAATAATTTATTGTCCACACCGTTTGAGCTAGAGATACGAAATTTGACATAAGGTGTATTATCATGAGTAGTTTAGGAAAATATTACAACATTTTGAAAATGTGACCATCTTGGATACAAAATGGTTACCCCCAAACCATTTTCCACACCATTCGAGCTAGATAAATGAAATTTGGTATGAAGGTGTACAATCACGGGTAGGTCACGACAATGTAAGAAAACGTTTAAAAAAATGTCACCATCTTTAATGCAAAATGGCCCCCCAAAACCCAATTTTCCGAATCAATGAAGCTAGAGAAACAACATTTGGTATGTAGTTGTACCATCGAGACTAGGTTACAAAACATGGGACCTACCTTCCCGCGGAGAATAGGGGCAGATCTTCACCATGGAGGGCGTAGTCCTCTGGAGAGTCTGGTTACGATAAACGGGGCACAGTCTCCCCAAACTCCTGAAGTTGAGGACGCAGCCTGCCACGAGGGCTGGGGGCAGCGGCCCCAGCGAGGAGACGCACATATATATATATATATATATATATATATATATATATATATATATATACATATACACGTACAAAAAGCTGTGAAATCCGAGCAAAACGTTCAGCCAAGTTCCTCAGCCCAAAAAAGTGGTGAAATGGAGGGTGGATGAGCCTAGTTCCTTGGCGACAGCATGTAAGAATTACACTGGAAGTTGGCGCGAAGTGGTAAGGTTCGTCATCTTCAACCCATAAGGCTAGTGATGTCCCCAAAATCCACCACGCCCCCCCATCACCAACCCTAATAGCCCATCACCATGATATTAGGCTCGAATATCATGAACCTTGCCACCTCGCTCCAACGTCCAGTGTTCTTCTTACATACTGTCGCCAAGGAACTAGGCTCATCCATTCTCCATTTCACCACTTTTTTTGATTGACAAATTTGCTTGAACTTTTTGCACCTCTGGTGTTCTGGCTCGAATTCTGCCGTCCCCAATTTTTCAGCATTATGTAACAGCACACGCGGTATTCATAAAAAAAAAAAAAAAATCTGTTGCCAATGAGAAGTCATCTTAAAAGTAAATCAAGTCTGTTTTTTAGATGACGATTTGAAAACACCCCGTAAATTCCAAGCGACAGCTTTGATACAACATGCAAGTTGTAAAAATAATAACTGTCTGTATTGTTTCTGTAAAAAGGGTATTCCAGGATTATGCATAACTATTTTCGCTTTAAAATATAATTAGTAATCAGCACATTTGTTAACTCAAAGCATAAATATGATAAGGAAGCACTAATAGACACTACATAGAGCTTGCTTTCTTATTATCAATGTATCATTAAAAAAAACAACAAAAAAAACGAAGTCCGCTTACATGCATCCGCGCTCCTACGCACGTACAAGAAAGTAGGCTTTACGAGAGTCGCTTATTTACATAAATATTGAGCTTGTTTTTCGTCGCAAAAAAAGCTGGAAGAAAAAAGAAAGAAGATGAAAAACAAAAGAAGATTAAAATAGAAGGCAGTGTTGCCAGTGTGTTTTAGGCATGCGATAAGAAATCCCTGAGGAACTGGACTCTGAAACGTTTGGGAACACGACTTCTTCGTCTGAACATATTCATTGTTTTGCTTCTTACGTTCTCTAAAACACAAAGGGATGATCTAGACCAGGGTTTCTCAACCTAGGGGGCGCGACCCCTAAGGGAGTCACGGGATATGTGCAGGGGGGTCGCGATGAAAGGAAAAATAATAATTTAACTAGGGTTTTGCAGGTTAAAAGTAATAAATTTCAAATAAAGTATTTTATTTTGATATTAAAGAGTGAAAAGTATGTGTCTGGACCGGGGATCAAACCCGGAAGGCCAGGACCTTTGAGTTACCGCCCCTATGCGCTACCAACTGCGCCACCCAGTCGACCCTCTTCCCAAGCACACACCTTCCACTCTTGATGTCGGTGTTCTCTCTCAAAACCACCTGGAGAGTACCACAACTCCTAGTTGTGCTTGGACTTTCATGTGTCTCATAATGGTGAACATCTCACACGGAAGAAGTAATTACCAAAGTTGAAATGGAGGCAACTTCCGATTTTTTCTGTACATCAAGTCTCTGTAGGTACAGGTAGTTTCGAGAGAGAACATCGACATCAAGAGTGGAAGGTGTGTGTACTTGGGAAGAGGATCGACTGGGTGGTGCAGTTGGTAACGCATTGGGAAGTTAACACAAAGGTCCCGGGTTTGATCCCAGGTCCAGTCACATACTTTTCACTCTTCAATATCAATTGTATCTGTACCTACAGAGGCTTGATGAATACAGAAAAAAATCGGAAGTTGCCTCCATTTCAACTTTGGATATTTTATTTTGTTTGCTGTTTTTAATAATTATTCAAGATAATGTAGTTTGCTTAATAGCTTTGGATAATATCTGGTGTAGTAAAAAGTAATCCATTATTTTGCCAATAGATGGCTTCAGTGATCTGTAGCTCACGTTGTATAAGTCCGATCGGGTTCAACGAGATGGCGTTCAAACGATGAGATTGCGTACTACAAACACTGTTCAGATAGTTGTGATGCGTTGACTCAGTGTTGTGTGAGCGCGCGTCAAAATGGACACTAGCAAAGAGAAAATACGCTATATTTTACAGTTTTTCTTCGATAAAGGTGAAAACGCAAACCAGGCAGCTGCAAATGTGAATAGTGTTTATGAACCTGATACTGTAACAGCCAATCACGCGCAATTTTGGTTTCGTCGATTCCGTTCCGGTAATTTTGACGTCAAAGATGTACCACGTACTGGAAGGCCAAGTGTCGAAAATGTCGATAAAATCATGGACATTGTCGCGTCCGACCGTCATGTAAGCACTGTTTCGAATGCCCAAGAGCTAAACATTGCACAAAAAACCGTGTGGAACCATTTGCATAAGGCTGGATGCACAAAGAAACTTGATGTATGGGTGCCACACGAGTTAACGCAAAAAAATCCTCATGGACCGAATTTCCATCTGCGAATCGCTGCTGAATCGCAACAAAAGCGACCCATTTCTGAAGCGGTTGGTGACTGGTGATGAAAAGCGGATCACTTACGACAACGTCACGCGAAAACGGTCGTGGTCGAAACGTGGTGCGCCGGCGCAAACGGTGCCCAAGCCAGGATTGACGGCCAGGAAAATTTTGCTGTTTGTTTGGTGGGATTGGCAGGGAATTATCTACTTTGAGCTGCTCCCCTACGGCCAAACCCTTAACTCGGAACTATACTGTCAACAATTGGACCGTCTGAAGGCAGCAATCGCCCAGAAGCGGCCAGCTTTGGCCAATAGGAGAGGCATTGTGTTCCACCAGGACAACGCTAGGCCACACACATCGATAGTGACTCGCCAGAAGTTCCGGGAGCTTGGTTGGGAGGTTCTTATGCATCCACCTTATAGTCCGGACCTGGCACCGAGTGATTACCATCTGTTCCTGTCCATAGCGAACACGTTTGCTGGTGAAAAATTCGCTTCAAGAGAGGCTTGTGAACATCGACTGTCTCAATTTTTTGCCAATAGGGACAAGGACTTCTATGAGAGAGGCATCATGATATTACCTTCCAAATGGCAACACGTTATCGAACAAAACGGCGCATACGTGACCTAAATCGGATCATTCTAACTATGGTAAGTCAAGCCTTTAATGTCATGCAAAAATAATGGATTACTTTTTACTACACCAGATATAATTAGAACATTTATTATAAATACAGGAAATAAACTGTTATGTTTTGAAATGAAAAGCAATTACTACACTAAAAATAATTATGGATCGCCGGCTAGAAAGCATGGCGAAAGGGGATCGCAGGATGAAAAAAGTTGAGAAACGCTGATCTAGACTAGATTAAGCGACAGCAGATCTATGTCAACGCCATAAAAGCACTCATTTGATCCCATTGTTTTAGTGAACGCACTGTTTCCGTAGAACCTACCAATTAAACTGGTCTGTATTTGAAAGTTGTGTGCGATAAGCTACCGTAACACATCTTCATTTCGTAAAATACTCAAACCAAATAAAATACCTCAGAAAACTGCCTGACGCATAGGCAGCCAAACGGCCTTTAAAGTCATTCTGGTTGTCTACCGTCGTAGAATGAAAATTAAGACCATCAGCAAGATAGGAAGGCCATCAGCAAGTATTTTCCTTGTGAAAGAATCTCACCATTATAGTAGCCATAATGTTGTGGGCTTGAAACAAAATACTTTAAAAATTGATAATATAAAAATTACAAGTTCCTACTTATGGTGTTTTAGTATGCACATTGTTGATTATTTCGTAATGTTACAACGAACTGATCGAAAATAGACCTAAAAAATATATATTTTTAAAACACTCTTTCCTTGAACCATTCGTACTAAAAATTAGAAAATAATTTTGTTTTTTTATGACTAAAAAAAAGGAATGGGGCGCGCTTTCATATAGACTCATTTTATAAATTCTTCAATTGGCGCGCTGTATGCTTTTCTTTTTAGTCATGCATAAAGAAAATTATCTTTTTAAGCTTTGTACGAATGGTTTAAAAAAATTATTAGGTGCTTTATTAAATTTATTTTAGTTACTTCGGTGTTCGGATACTTTTTCTCAAGCTGATAGCTCGTCACTCAAATTCTAAAGTGTTCTGCAGCTAATCAAACGAAACATCGTTGCAGGCTAGTATTTATTTTAGAATAAAGAAGTTCATATTAAAAAAATATATAATATGCTTTTAAAATATATAAAAATATAGAAATATATTAAAGTAACAATGGAATATTTTATTGTCACTGGACTTATGTAGCTGTGTAAAATTTCTTCGTTCTATGACGTCGGGAAATTAGTTAAATTAACGTTGCAAGATTTGAGAACACGATGAACCATTGTGAATTAAAGAAATGATATGTAATAATAAACTGGCAGGTGAAATTATTTATAAAATAGTAACTAGTGAAACGATAAGCGAAAAACAAAAATATTCTGAAACATTAAAAATCATCATTTATACACAAAAGAAAACAGTGGAATCTGTAAACTTTATATCCGTTTCATTTGGACATCGAAACAGGATTTAATTTATTTAGGATCATAACGTTTCTTTATTAATTTTGATGTGCAGTCATTTGAATAAAAAATATGTCTGTCCTTTGAATGATAAACAAAACTCCTGCATAATCTTCAGTCTCATAAAATATGAGAAATTATTTATGGCCTTTAGTCATCTAAGGCTCAGGCCGGAATAGGGGAGGGGAAATGATTCGGGAAAGCGTTGGCAAAGGTCTATGTTGAAGGTGCCATCACGGCATTTACCTGCATGGTGTAAATGAGAAGAAAACCCTGGAGAAACCTCAGTCAGGATCGACGGCCGCTGGACTCGAACCCACGACTTCCCGAATGCTACGCCAACGCTCTATCACTGATCCACGACGGCTCGGTTCTTGATTTACTTGGGAAATATCATTTAAAATTTTATTTTTATAAATTCTCCTTTAAAATACTAGTATGACTGTAGGACATAATCAGTCACTTCATTTCTCTTTATTAAACAAGATTGATTTATTTTCCTTCAAAACGAAAACACGTTTTAAATTAAGAGAAGAAACATGCAAACAATTAGTTCAGTTTAATTTTCTCCATTAAAACTTTTATTGGTCTGTTTCTTTTTCTCTCTTGTTTTGCTCTCCGAACGAAGATGCCGTAGGAGGATTTTATTAATTTAAAATTCCCGTTTCGTCACCAATGAAAGAGCTTGAAATCTAGACTTCTTAATGATAAGTCATCTTTGTATTGACAGAATAAATTAATTTGCGAAAACAATCAAGACTGTCCAGAGATAATAATAATATTTATACGCGTAATTCTTTGGTAAAACGGGACAAATGTCCTTTAGTCTTGATATTGACGGGACAGTGTGACAAAAGAAACAGGACTGTTCTGGCGAAAATGGGACGAATGGTCATCCTACACTATTATGATAGGGAATATCTGTACCTAAGTTCAGAACTTACTGTTAGAAAGATGTACATGTTTAAGACACTGCATCCTACCACATGTATCAAGTATGAGTATTACAATAAAGTTTTCAAATAGTTTTTTATGTGTAACTTGGCAGACCTCAGGTTGATACGAAGTGTGCATGCGAAGAGCTAACTATTAAACTGAAAAATAAATGACGCAAGAAAGCGTGTAGCAGCAGCAGAATTAAGGGCTGATTTTCATGAAAGCTTGCGTTGCTTGCGATTTGGGTGAATAACCAATTGAAACACATGTTACACTTACCTTACAATAAAACACGCAATAAAACATGTATTTCAATTGGCTACTCACCCAAAAGGCAAGCAAATGAAGCAACGCAAACTTTCATGAAAATCAGCCTTAATAGTGAATAAGTGAAAACGTCCGATCATAATAGTAATTAGGGTCGAAGTTGAAATATGAAAAAATCTATTTTTTCTTACTTTTTCATGTTAAAAACATTCTCATATTATCACATCTATTATTAATAAGTTTGTTACCAAGGGTTAGGTTCTTTTAGAAAGGTTTGATTCGGTTCTTTTTTTCATTATCCCCGATAAGACGCCGCCATTTTAAACGTTGTATTACGACCGTCATTACTATTGTAATCGGCGCGTATAAGAGAAGGTCTTGACGACATTAATTCACTAAGCAGTTCAAACTGTTCATGTCTGTTGATTGCAGAAAGGACTTACGTCGAACGGTTTTAAACATTCATAATACACAAAGAACAAGTGCAATTTGATTTATTTAATGTTTACTCTTTTAGCATATAAGTATACTTCTAAAGTAATAACAAAAATTAATGTCAATGTGACCAAAAAATGCTAAAAAGATCTTGTTTTCTCAATATTAGTTTTTTTTGGACTTAAGCCCTTTCTACAATCAATGATTCAAGTAGTTTATGCATAAATATTGTTGTCATTAACACAACGAAGAATCAAGACAAAGTTAGAAATGTCTAACTTTGGATTTCCATTAGAATATTAGTTCAACTCCATTTCTTGACGTTTTACAGAACTTCTTGGTATCGCTTCTCTAAACCAAAACTTTTTCGAACCATGTTTAGTAAGATATTTAGATTAGGTTTGAAGTGTAAAATATGTAACTTCATATTATGACACTGAGTTAATATTACTACTCCATATTATGAAATGCTAGTATACCTTGATGTTTGAATGGTATGACATCAAGATAGATTAAGTACTATTTTTGTTAAAATGACTTTTATATATTAAAATAGTACTATTCCCTTTAGCACAAATGGTTTAAAAATGGTGATCATAGTTGAATAAACGTTACGAAATGGTTGTGTTATAACATTCAGCCGATCATAAATTTTCGTTTCATCAATTCGTTATAGTTTTCCAATCAATTTTAATGTTGATTCATCTTTGATATGGAGTTGGGAAATGGGCGACAAAACGATCGTTGGCAACTTTGGACCAACTGTTTCTCAACCATACAGAACGAAAAAATCAACGTGTGTTCAACTATTTTCTGCTATTAGGGACATGCTACTATTGGTATGTTCATACAGTAGTTGCATGTTTTTGTAGTAATGTAAATTACTTTATCTTCGTAATACATATAACTCTAGTTAATACTAATACAAAATTTGGAACAAGTCGCCTTTTGTTAGCCTTGTTCAAATCTTTTATTGGCAGCTCAATTCGATACAAACCTCACCCTTTATTATAGTTTATATTATTTCAGCAATCCAGCTCTTTACTGTACTTGGCTTCTATGTTGTCCTGTTTCTTTCCAGTGGTTTTAATGCTGCTAATCAGAACCAAAGCGGAGGCAACCAGAACAATAAAATAAGTGAGCAAACATGGGCGTTACAGCGAATGAAATTAGGATTATCATCTACCGGAACTAAACCCCGAGAAGACAAATCTGATTGGCTAAAGGACTTCTGTCGGAAAGAATGTGTTCTGTTTGTGGCAGCTAAGCGCATCAATGAAGAAAGTGTCTGCTATTGTGGAGCTCCGGAATGGGAACATGAAACTCGACCGAAGTACCTTTCGACGACAGCTAAAGATGGCGCTGGTGGAAAAGGTATAAAATAATATAATATTATTAGGTTTGAATCAATAACATATGTTTTCAATCATTAGAAGCACATTTACGATTTGACTAGTTTTCTTCATCCGCCAAGTATTTGAATAAGTATGCTGATCTGGTTTGGTGGTTCTATCCTAAAGCAGGATTTACTAGACAGTTCCAACTCCTCCTGTATTGTGTTTCCTTCTTCACGTACTAGTAACTCATTCCGCTTGTCAACATTAACCAATATTCCAACACTTCTTCTTCTTTTTCTTTCAATCTTGTCCTCTTTAACTCTTCCCTGTAAACAATTCCTTTATTGAATGCGTCCAATCCTACTTATCTTCCTCTGATATCACTCCCATGGAGCTCTTATTCTCTTTTACTCCCCTTAACCCTTCCTCAAGGTTTACGCTGTTCGTCCATTTGATTTTCTCCATTCTTTTCCACGACCACAACTCGAAACTTTTCAGAAACCTTTCTTCTTGCTTTCTTATTGCTCATGTCTCTGCACGGTATAAGACCACACTCCACACAAAACACTTACCCAATCTCCTTCTCAGATATCCTGGAATCTTCTTTGCTATAATCAGTCCTTTCACCTTGCTGAATTGAATTCTCCTTTTTCTCTTGTAATTCCAATAATGCAGCTTCTACTTCAAATCACCAAGTTACACAAAAGCTTGAATGACTCCTCTTGTTCCAGTTTCTTTTCTATCAGAACAACATTTGCTGTTTCTTTCTTCTTCTCCAACTGTGTCCTAATTCCCGATCCTCAACACTTTAGTTCGTTCTAAACTATGTCCCAATTCTTTTCACCATCAACCACTCTAGCTCTGTCTCCAAGTGTTGCCTAATTGCCTGTGTACTTGATATTCTTCATTCAATATCCACGTATTACTCTTTTCACCTTTCACAAACTCTTCCAACAAACTTTTCAGCATAGGTATTAAAAGTGTAGGAGAAACACAGTTGTTCACCTCTTCTGTTTCCTCCCCGTCTGCTTTTATTAATATCTTCTATTCTCTATACAACACTTTAATAAGTCTTCTGTCTTTTCAGTCTATTCCAATATCTTCTATATTTCAGCCAACTCTATGAATGCTTTCTTCCAATCTGTAAAACATGCATTAATCACAGTTTACTTCTAACGTATTTTTTGTCAACGGTCTGGAATAATCTATTACATATGTGGCGCCTGTTTCCTTTCTGAAATAGACACAGATAAATAAATACTTTTTTTTAACGTATAGAAAGTTTAGTACTGTATGTTTATGTTACAGTATTCAGGCATTTTTTTTCTGTTTTGGACTTAATGCTGTTCCAGGAGTGTTTTAGATCCAACCACTAATATTCTAATAACATTACCTCAATGACAACTCGTAACTAACTATATTGACATACAAAAAAACATGTTCTATAGATATTTAAGTATTTGACAAAGGGAAAAGATTCTAAAGCAACTTAAGATGTCTTGATGATTGTTACGATAAATTTACATAAACTCGATCATCAATTGAGTGATTACGTGTATGTGCTATGATCGTTAGTTTAAGCAGCGGCCTTGCTAGTGTAGCTTATAGACGTGAGAGGATAACCAGGTTTAGGAGAAGAAAGGTTTATTCATGCCTACAGTGTTTTTGAAACCATTGATGGCTTGAAGTAGTTCATCGTTGCATCACTTTTGTCTTTTAGACCTGCGGGGTCACTGATAACATATTTAGAGGAAGATAAGAATTGAATAGTACAGGGAAAGAAGAGACAATGTCCATTAAAAGAACTACGCTCCTAGCAAGTACTACTCAATGACAGTTAACCGCTAGGAAGGTTTCAATCGAGAAGCGCGAATAATCCGGAAATTATAACGGTTTTTAGTACATTTAATGGTTAGGTTCAGTTCTACAATCGACCGCTAAACTTGTAGTCAGCGCTAAGTTTAGGCCAACTCTCATTTTGGCCAATGGGAGTATGCAAAATGAGAGTTGGCCTCAACTTAGCGCTGAGCAGAAGTTTAGCGATCGATTGTAGAACTGGCCCTTAGAAGTAGAAGGATGAGTTAGACTTTAAAATGCGTTTCTCCGAGAAATCACCTTTTATGGACATCCCCCTTCTCTTCCTGTGCTAATGAATTACTCTAAAACGATCGGTACAACAAATCGATACATTCCATGGTGTGCTTTCCATCCTTAAGTTGCAGTACTTATAATTTAACGTTATTACCTCTATCGTAGGGACAGCTGGCTGTAAATCAGAGCAATGGAGTAAAGTATTCGCCATCCATGAATTCCCAAGTGATTCTGGAGGGAAAATATTTTGGACAGGAGAAGAAACTCATGAAGGAGCCGTCTTTGTTCGCCTTTCAGATAGCTCACCAATGGAACCGGTTCTTCAGCTCTTGAGGAAAACGTCCCCGTTACCAAACCTTCTGGTATCCATTCGCGGAGATATTGCAAATACTTGTCAACTGACTGGAAGACGAAGACGAGTCTTTGCTGTTGGGCTTTGTCGTGCTGTTGCTGCAACTAGAGGGTGGGTGGTCACCTATGGCTTAAATAGCGGAGCATCACGTCTTGCAGCGGAAGTCCTCAAGGAACACAAGCCAACAATAATGGTAAAATATTAACTTATGTTTATTTATTTATTTATTATCAACACAACATGTTTTAAAGCACAATTATAGTGTCGATATTTAGAATGCTCATTTACAGACATTTTTATTACAATATCTCTCATTGATTTGGAAGGCATATCATATATATCCAATTAGATGCAAGTTTAACACATTTCATTGTAGGTAGTATATCTTCTCCAGATTGGTGACTTCTTCATTATATCTATCCTTACCTTTTTGCAATGGAAGAGACCAGTGTTGTCTACGCGAGTTTTAAATGACGGGACACGAAACTTTAACAATGATACTAAGTATGTGAAGTCTAAGTCATTTTGTACTATTTTTCCTAACAAATATATATCAGAAATGCCTTTGCTCTAACGTCTGAAAATTAAAGCTTTTAGCGATTGTATGTTTATAAGTAGGATAGATCGGAGTTTGTTTTTGGGTTGGAAATTCAAGAACTTTTGATTGTATTTTCTCTAGCTGTTCCCAGTTTTTTTTAGTTGATGGGGATTCCAAATAGTACAGGCATACTAGTTTGGAACGAATATAAGCATAGTACATTTTCTCTAATGTAGAAACTTTGTTAAAGTCTCTTCCCATCTTTATTACAAATCCTAGCATTTTAAAAATTTCATTTGTAATATTTGTTATGTGGCTGTTAAACGTCAATTTCATATCAAACATGACCCCAAGATCTTTAACTACATCGGACCTACTTAATGCATACTTATAAATTTCGTAATTAAATCAATAAATCGTTTGTATCTACGAATGATAAAACTTTACATTTCTTCGTATTGACTAGAAGTTAATTGATAACGCACTAGTTAGTAAAGTTGTTCCAACTATGCTGTAGTTTTATGGCATCTTTCATGGAATTAATTTTAGCATATATTTTGAGGTCATCCGCAAATAGCACATTTTCATTATCCGGTATGAATTCCGGCAGGTCATTAATGAACAAGGGGAATAGCAATGGTCCAAGAATCGAGCCTTGCGGGATTCCTGATAGTGCTGTATATTCCTCAGATTTGTAACCCTTAAATAGAATTGACTGTATGCCATTAGTTAGATAAGAGCACATGAACCTAATCAAGGATGGAGAGAAGTAATAGTGATTTAATTTATCTAGTAATATATAGAGATTAACTGTATCAAACGCCTTTTCAAAGTCAATATAAATCACACCGTCTTGCTTTCCCTGTTCCAACGAGCTTCCAATGAAATCTGTAACAATTGCACGGTTCGTTACCATGGATTTTTGTGAAACAAAGCCATGCTGTTTATAAACTCCTTTTTAATATTTACCTACCAAAACTCTCTGTTGGACTAACGATGTAAGGCTAACAACTGAATGTAGGAGTATTTCCAATACTTTTGTTTCAAATTTATCATAACGAACTCATTTTATGAAACTAACACCTGAATGTAACTAATTTCACCAAAATTAGTGTACTTAACTAACTAAAGGCCGCTTTAGACGACAGCATTTATGCTACGATGAATCTTACGATTAGCAGTAGTGCCAGACTGTGAAAGCAAGAATGCTACAATAGGGCAAGATGCTATGGTATAAATCCATAACTTTTTTCTTTTTACCCTGGCAAACTGCTTTCGCTAAGATTTATCGTACGAGAAATTTTCTCGTCTAAAGCGACCTTAATACCTATTTGAAAACTTTTGTTTGCAGATATCTCCGTGAATCAGGAGTAGAGTGCCAGATCGCTAACTGAGCGAACTCTGTTCGTATCCCGCCCAGGTCAACTTTGTTTCATAATAACATTGCTGCTCTCTTTTGCTTGTTTTTGCATTTCAAAAGTTTGTACTTCTTTAACGGGCATATTCAATGTTGGCATTGCATTGGTTGGCAAAAGCAAGCGGCCCAAAACACGGTTGCCGAACAGTGTTGCCCAACCATCTGGCCGATGACTAGCCATCGTTGCCCCAACCCACATTGTTACATGAGTTGACTCATTCAAATCATTATGGATATTGAAAGCATTATAAGTAAGGTCGTATTACAGTCATGTTAGCTTAAAGTGCCCAATATACGCATTGTAGGGCGTAATTTACGCGTTATTTATTAGGGCATAACATTGTCGTATGCAGGTGTAAAGTCGGATAAGTAAAAAAACTACGAATTGAGAAAATTGACATTGAAATAAATAGTACTAATGCTAATGCACGTAGATCTGAAAATATGAAGTGCCTTGTCTTCCTTGAATATGTCGATATAACATCACTGATTAGACGGAAATTTTTTTTCTGAATAAGAACATGCTACAAACTCAATTTTCTCATTTTTTAGACTTGACAGAATTTACACGCGCACGCGACAATTCACATAATTGTATGAAACTGTGATTCATTCTAAGAAGAGAAATTCGTAATCAAACTGAAGGTTCTTGGAGTAGTAGACCTACTAATATTATTCACATATTTACGCACATCTTATGTTCGCCTACGTCAATTAGATTTAAATTATCATAACCAAATAAATATGCACTTTCATTATACTCGCAGATTTGTAATTGGCTGATTGAAATAACACTATGCGAAAGTGGGCGGTACAAATACTTTGATATGTGAATCTGTAGAAGGCCTTTAAGAATTCTGACTTCTAAATGAAGATAAATGTAATTTGGTTTCTTTCATTCTTTACAGGGTACTCGGAGGTTCATGTGTGTAGGTGTGGCTCCTTGGGGAGGTGTGGAGAACAGACACCAATTAAAAACAATAGGTGGAACTGTGAGGTATTGTTATCTTCACTATAACATAACAGAACTTTTAAGAATTATGTGGCTAAAAGTCAAAGCGTGGGGGTCCAGAGCTGAAACGGGTCATCAGACTAAGTTTTAGGCCGGGTCTCCGGGTCTATGCTTTGTATAGCAGTGTTCAGTTTTGGTACAAACGTCTCCAAATTATCACGCCCATTTTTGCTTCTTCGTTTCTGTTTGATGCAAGGATGTTCTCATAGAGGATATGCTTATAGCTATTACATGTCCAGCGAAAGAGTGAGACCAAAAAACAGCTGAGCATCGACCAAGACGACGCATCAGATTGGTTAACAGATAACTACAGAGCTTGCTGACATCTTTGTTAGCCGGAAACAATGTTTTTGACTGGAGTAATAGGGCTAACTGGAGGGGACTAAGCTGTGACGTTTCGCTTCATGTTCTTAGCGAAATCGCTTATCCTCTATTAGAACATTCTTGGTTTGATGCGATTCATTTGTTGTCAGTTGTTAGAATACCAGAAACCAGGGATTCTGCCTGACTTTCCATCAGTTGGGGTTTCACCAAAATTCTAGAGCACTTTCTCAACTTTAAAATGTTGACGGTTGAAAAACGATAGAACCCACAGAGTTCTACTTTCCCAACAATTATGGCTTTACACCACACAAACCTTAAATCCTGGCAGACACTCTGCAAATCAATTGGATGCCGACTTATAGTCAGTGCTGTAGTTCCAGAATTTTCACAGGGTATACGCTCAGATTCTTTTAGTTATAAATCTTTAAGCGGAGAATACCATTAAAAATGATTGTTTTAAATCAACACTTTTAGGTATCCCAGGGCGATAATAATCTTTTTGTTGTAAATCAACACAAAAAACGGTTTTGATTTCTGTAATTCAACACAAGGGATGTGTTGTCCATGGAGGATGTCTTATTAACAGAATCATAGTGTTAAATCACCGAAATCAACCCCTTTTGTTATGTTGATTTAACACAAGAATGATGGTGTACGCTATTTGTTTGCTATGTAGATGGTATACGCATCTTAGCAGAACGTATGTGCCTATATGTAAGGTCAATCAGAGGGTATACGGCTTATACCTCCGTATACCCTCGACTACAGCCCTGCTTATAATGTCTTCCAGGCATTCCGTATGTATGCTAAGTTATAGGGATAGCAGTGGTGTAGTAGCTAGGAAAAGAATAGTACCCAGGCCCTTCATTAACGAATAGTTTGTAAGAGTATCAGTTTGGTAAGTACCATGAACATTAATGCATGGGTATGTTTGCTGTATAGCAATGATAGCAGTAAAAGTAATATTTATTTGCCATTCCTGCTAGACAATTGCCTAATAGATACGTTTAAAAGTATGTTTAAAAAATTAATTAATTAAATAACACCAGGAAACATCTAATAAACCGTACCGGGGCAGCGATCTGGCGCCCCTACACCTCTGAGGCATAGTAAAGACATGCCAGCAACTTGAATCGAGAAGGTTAGGGTTTAATCGCTAATTAGCAATTAAATTATTTCCATTTTACAATTTTGCTGTTGCGCTTCATTTTTAATATCACCTTCATTTTTTTCTCGCTGGGCGTCCAGTTCACCTTTACTTCGCTAATGGGTAAGAAAGAAAAATAATAAAAATAACTTTTAAAAAATATACTTTTCTTAAACAATTCGTACTAAAAAGTAAAAAATAATTTTGTTTATGCATGACTAAAAAGAAAAGCATGCGGCGCTCTCCCATATACAGTCATTTTATAAATTCTTCCATTGCAGTGCCCATGCTTTTCTCTTTAGTCATGCATAATAAATATTTTTTACTTTATAGTACGAATTGTTTAAGAAAAGTATGTTTTAAAAAAATATTTTATTATTATTTTTTTTAGTTATTTCGGTGTTCGGATGCTTTTTCTCAAGCTGATAGTTTATCAACCCAATTCTAAATTGTTTTGCAACCAGCCGAAAGCAATACCGTTGCAGGTTAGTATTTATTTTAGGATAAAAAAGTTCATATTTTTTTAAAAAAGTTAAAATATGCTTTTAAAATATATAGAAATATATTAAAGTAACAATGGAATATTGTATTGTCATCCGACTTACATTGCTGTCCAAAATTTCATCATTGTATGACGTCGGGAAATGAGTTAAATTAACGTTGCAAGATTTGAGGACACGATGAACCATTGTGAGAATTTGGAGACCATTTAAGCTGACAGATAAACGGATAATATATTGAAGAAGGTTCTTTAAATGATAAAAATGGTGAACTATTTTTCTGTTCTCATTTACGGCTTTTCCATCAGTACCTTCTATGAGTCTACTCCTTGTTTTTCAGGTATAAGGCTAGCGGAAAATGTTTGAAAACTCATAAACCCTGTCTGCCATTGAACTCAGATCACACACATTTCTTGTTCGTTGATGATGGATATCGTTACAGGGTTAAGGGAGCCGAATCCTTCAGGTAAGATTCATAATAAGAATTATTCATTAATTAATTACTTTTCGTAATCGAATGTACAGGGTGGATCACGGGAATCTGACGATTTTGAACTCCAAATTAACACAATGAAATGAAACTCATTTTTTTTTTTTTAATTTCTCTTAGAGACAAATAGGAAATACAATGCCATTTATTATATAACAATATCGTTTTCCTCTTCGGTCACTTATTTTTTGAACAACACAGTTTTTTTCCAAATGTTCTCCGCCAGTTTTGCAATACTCCTCCAGCCTGGCATGCAGGCTTTTCATCGCTCTTTGAATCATGTTGATTCTACAGTTGCAATTGTTTTCTTTAATGTTACCCTGAATATCTCAATGTTCCTAGTTTTTTTAATGTACACTTGAGACATCACATAGTCCCAGGGAAAGTAGTCGCATACTGACAGGTCCGGAGAACGTGCCGGCCATGGAACCATTCCTCCTTTAGAAATCACACGACTGGAAATCTTTTGCTGAAGCACAGTCATTGATTTTCTTGCAGTGTGTAATTTTGTCCCATTCTGATGGAGCCATACACTCTTCATATCTATTCCACGACAGCTTTTTTTTGTATTCCGGAGAGGAATAGCGCTATGATGTGAAAAATGGAAATGACGACTGAATAATCACTGCGTAATAATTGCTGTCTCGCCATTCTTGAAAAATCTTTCAACCACGAAGGTACGATACACAGCAGTCCACTGCTCCATCCACTTCAACTGAAATTGGCATCCGTTATGATAAGGCGCAATACATTGGGCGCATTCAACGCAATAAGGTAGCACCAAGCGGTGAGAGAGCACTTGAATCTTATTTGTTTGCCTATAGTTAGCAAAAAATACGATTAAAATGCTCTCTCAGCGCTTAGTACTACCTTAGTCCGTTGAATGCGCCCATTATATTCACTTGCCCACTAAATGAAAGTATAGCAAACCTATAGTGAAAAAGGCAATTACCCTCCCCATGGATCTCGATACTGGAGACGGATCTACTTCTAGTGACCCGAAATTGAAGCTAGCATAAGCCATGAGTACCTGGCAGGTGAAATTGATTAAAAAGACAACTGAACATCACGTTCTGTACAATGCCATATTTAAAATATTCCAATGTTCCTCCTCTCTTCCTTAGCTAGATCTTCATCCATTCTTTGCTTCCACACACCCAGGTATAGGCCCACCAATAAGACGCAAGTAAATCCCAATTCACCGGGCAAGATTAATCGAAAATCGGTGTCAAGTTGACCCAGCTTAATTGTACTGGGCAAGTCGGTCCGTCTCCCGTATCTAAATCCCTGACCCCTCCCAAGAAATTAAAAATGTAGGCCCTACACAATAAAGAATACGGCATCTGTAAAATGTTGAAATCATTTTCAAGCAATCTTACCAAGCGTTAACTTTATCTAACTGGAAAATTTCATGGTGGTGTAATCTTTCCTCCAATGAAATGAATCAATTGGGATTTATGTATCCGAGAAAGTTGCTTCTAAGGAAACAAGCTATACTATTAATGTGTGATTCGAATATCGAACATGTTTCAAGGAAAGGAAAAATAGATTTGCAGACCACGTGATATACAGGCCGAAAAAGAACAACAGAAATTTCAAAAACTTTTTTCATGAGCCAAGAAAAAACACTGGTTTCATTGATTTTTTCTTTTCCATCACGAATATTCACTACTTAGCAGAAGTTTTGTGGTTTCATCAACCTTAGCTAAGAATTTAACGAATGCAATGTGTTACAAGCTCTTAAAAATTCTTAACCATTCGTCAATAATTTCTTAACAATGATTGGTGAACTCACCCCTATGTTTTTTGGCTCTGAATTTTGAGCTATATGAAATAACGAAAATATGGATTATAGTTGAATATATAGCAAAGATCTAGTTAGCATTTCATTACAGAATAATAAAGTGATAGTAACTTATAACACATTTTATTTTCTGGAACACTGGTGCTATGAATAGAATGAAAGAATTCAGAAAATAAAACGTAGTTTCCGATACAAAATATATTTCTACATCATAAGGGCTGATTTTCATGAAAGCTTACGTTGCTTTGCTTGTGATTCGGGTGATTAGACAATTGAAATACGTGTTTCATTGCGCGTTTTATTGAAAGGTAATTGAAACACGTGTTTTATTGCGTGTTTTATTGTAAGGTAAGTGTTACATGTGTTTCAAATACTTTCAATTGGCTATTCACCCAAATCGCAAGCAATGCAAGCAACGGAAGCTTTCGTGAAAATCAGCCCTAATACAATGAATTGAATATTTCGAAAATTTATTAATTATGTAACAAGCAATAGAGCAATATAATAATTTTCAGAGCTACTCTCAGCAATACATTCTAATTTAGAATAGCATACAGGGCTATTACATTCACAGTAGCATAGAGTTCATAGTTCGATTTTTTTTTTTCGGATTTATGAGAAACTATTTACCTTCATGAAACATGAAAACACGTATATACTTTTTTTCTCGTAAAATATACGATTAGCGAGATATAATTTTGATGGTTCAAGAAACATGTTTTCTGCTATATTGCATTCCCTCATCGTAATACATTATGGCATTGACTGAAAGCTGGAATTGATTCAATGTATAGTAATGCAACTATTTTGTTACAGAGTCACAATATAAAGCGGATATTAATATAAATTTATATATATTTGGACTTATTTTCATGAAAGCTTCCGTTTCTCGCGATTTGGGCGAATAGCCAATTGAAACAACGTGTTACACTTACCATACAACAAAACACGTGTTTCAATTGGCTACTCACCCAAATCGCAAGCAACTCAAGCTTTCATGAAAATCAGCCCTAACAAAAAACGAGCATTTTATCTAGTCACTGATGATCAACTAATATTAGGTGCCCCTGAATAGTAAAAAAAAAAATGCTTTTTTACAAATTAGCACGAAATTTAAAAAAAAAAAATTTCGGAAACTTTACATCACTATTGTACTAGAAGTATATTGCCTTGCCCTCCCAAGATTTTTTTGCAATGACGCCACTGCTTACCTGCTATATGCACACATTTATATATTTCTCACCCGGTATATCTTTTGTTCTTTTAGATCACGATTAGAGAATGAACTGGTAACATTGGCTGTACCTGTAGTGTCTTTACTAGTGGGTGGAGATCTGCATACACTGACTGAACTTCGAGAACAATTAGAACATGGAACTCCAATCGTGGTTTTACAAGGATCTGGAAAGCTAGCCAATGTCCTATCCTTTATTTGCCCTCGGCTACATCGACAAGCGGACAGGTAAATGCATTTTACATTTGCTTGTTAACAAACTAAGAAAAAAAAAAAAAGCTTGAAAACATAATGAATAGCTTAGAATAATGAATAGCTAAATTCAAGTGAGTTGTTGGTTTATTACAATGGAAGTCTACAAAGACATATGGAAGACATTATGATGTGTTATTTTGTGTCAATTTTTCAGTAATATATGCAGCCAAATATTTACGGAGTACTTTCAAGCACTTCTTCCTAACTTATTCTTTAAAAGTTGTTTTTTTTTTTATTTTGTGGTGGATATGAGCTCTAATTTAAGATACTGGAATGCTTGATTTCATTACAAATCAAGTTAGTATCTGAAGCGTGACATTAGAGGGAATAGTTAACCATTTTTATCCACTTCCAATTTAATACTAACTCAGTTTCTTCCACTTGTTGTCGCTATGTGTCTCGCACTTTTCGTGTCCCAATTCTAGCAAATAAAGTGACTATTATTTACAAGATGTTGTATTATATGCGCAATTCAATATGTATACAAGTCAAGGATTAAAAGATAACAAAGCAAATTGGCAACGCATCAACAAGTGTGAAAAACTGTGAAAAATCTGAAAGATTTTTTTTTTTACTAAACCGAAAATAGACAAACATGGGTGTTTCACGAAAGTACAACTTTTCACTCATCAGTTTGCATTTCTGGAGGACTGTCTGTGGCTAACTTCCAACCACAATCTTTATGTCACACGCCCGTTTGGAAGAAAAGTGTTCCAACTTCAAAAAATATAAATTTACAAGATGAGCGAAAGAAGTGACGTCTTACTTAAAGAAGCTTATGGAAAATCTGTCCAACACTTATGCTATCTACCGGCCACCGATGGAGATAGACTAGTGATATTTATGTCAAAGAAGGAGAATAATGGTAAGTCTACATTAGGTCTTGTTGATCAACACGTTTGTATGCGCGAGGATTATCTAAAGACCGTGAAAATCTTCAATTTTCACTCCACTTATACACATGTAGATTTTTGCTTAACAAGTAACGATGCGTATGTATTCTCCTTGTCTTCAAACTTCCTAACAAGAATGAAATTGTTTATTTTGGTTTACTGCACAAAAATGTGCACTGACTTTGTATAATTTTTTGCGTGACGTTTATAAATTGTCACGGTCTTTAGATAATCCTCGCGCGCACAAACATGTTAATCAACAAGGCCTAATGTAGACTTACCATAAGTCTCTAATGCTTT
>JAGDQP010014112.1:0-42773 GCA_022664845.1 Lepisma saccharinum | reverse complement strand
AATAAATAAGGAAAGCAGTTACTTGTGATAAATAAATTTTATTTTATATCCCCAAAATAAATAACATTGAATTATCAAAGTCGGGTAACCAGAACAAGTGTAAATTTCAGTATGCGAATAATACAAACTTTTCATAGTAAAACCTTCGTATTGATCACAGAATAGTAGTGTCTAAGCACTGATAAATAATTCTTTTGTCAAATGAGGGATATTGTGGCATTAATCCGCGAGTTGGGACGTTTTCATTGCTCGCTTACCTGCCAGATGCCTTTCCAAGTCTTTCCTCAATGATTCTACTGTACTTCATCTGCGTGATGCTTTAGATCATTATAATGATCAAAGATAAAGCCATAACCACGAGAACTAGTTCCAGAACGATCAAAGATAAGAAGCTAAGATCTAAAATTTTGAATCAGTAAAAAGGTTTTATATGAACAAATATAGCGTCTGTTTCATACATACTAATGCCAAAACTATTGTTAATTATACAATAGATGCATCATAGAATTTCATTTTCCTGAAAAGATAGATTTCAGGCCACTTAAATGACTGATTAATATGTAGTGATATAAATAAACGTGAGTAGTTAATTATTTCTGGTATATTACTGTTTTGTAAGCTTAATGCAAATGCCAAGCCTGCATTGGTAGATAATCAAACGACAGACATTTCATGTATGTAAACAATACTCTGAACTGTTGGTAAAAATTAATAAAGAATGTTTGAAATATTAATAGAATATATTATAATATTTCTCGATAAGTATTTAACGAATGGAAAGGAAATATTCTTCAGTGAATAACAAGTATTTTGTTATTTACTACATATGAAATGATTGGAGATATATTCTTATAATTATGAGTAACATGACGATTACGAAATTCATATTCATTGTAACTTGTAATTTTAATATATTGTATACGTGAAAAAGTTCCACTTGCATTAAAAATAAAATATTTTATGCGAATCATAGTATATGAATATCATCATGGTTTTCTGTTATATCATATTTCTTGTGTGTATCGATCTATAGAATCCTGACATATTATTGCATATATCTTACTGAGTAACTTTAGATACTCTCCTGAAAAAATCTTGAGAAATTCTCTCGTATTGTTTATATAGTACCAATACAAATTTTTGTATTGGTATATATTGTACCATATCGAAAACAAAACACACATGTTGAATCCTCTGTTATGATATCGAATTGTTGCAAAGTGAGTCGAGAACACGATCAACTAAATGGCTGAGTAAAATGTAGCCACTAAGACGAGGATATCATTGTTATAAGAAACAAGGTTAATAGAAGCCTAGACACCGTGAGCTATGGCAACACATCAAGAAACAATAGAAGATTTATGGAAGAAGAGACCATTTTTACGGCCAGCAATGGAAGGGACACAATTAGGCTAATGGAGAACAAGAGTTGAATTGTGATTCTAATCTTCGAAGAACTGAAATGGTGGCAGGAAGATACAACGAGAGAGAGAGAATAAAAAATGAAAACGAAAAAAAAACAGTGAGATAAACTAAAGAGATCACATGATGACGTCAAGAGACAGAGAATTTACGACTCACCGTCACGGAAAATCGCTTCTGTAATTCAAACACATTTTTCTGTTTGTAAATCATTGTGTTTTAACTTCAAGAGAATGTCAGAGGTGACAAGAAAATTGAAGATGTTCGACCCTACATAACCCTTTTTTAATATTTAATTTGTATTTCATGATCTTATTGATTCAGCGTTTACAATATTGTAAAGAAAATGTACCTATTTGCTTCGAAATATTTCATAAAATATCTGCTTTAAAACTGGAATATCTTTTGGTTTTCCCAATTAAATTCAATTTAGGGAAAAGTATAAAAGAAATGGAAGCACTCAGAAACGTAAGTTGTTAATTGAAAGTCATTTCCATGTTACTTAACACCTTTTGTTTCTGAGTGCGTCAATTATCAGGCATTTTAATATATTGTACATCTTGAAAGTTGATCTGAACCTACTCCATGGGCGATTTGCCGCCTTCGCCGTCAGTCCATCGGCGGACAGCCGTCGTGTCGCATATTCACCGGCGGACATTGACTGACAGCCGCTGTGTTGGATATCCTACAGAGTACAGCAGCTATCCGCCAATGTCCGCCGGTGGATTGACTGCGAATATCCGACTCAACGATTTCCGGCAATCGTGGACCGAAAGCTATATGTCACATTTCGGCGCTCCTTTCACCCTGCTTCTTCATTTACTTAATGATTGTTGAGTGAAGGGAAGAAACGTTCCTTTTTTTGTCTTTTACAGGAACCACAACAAGGACAGGCGTTTCCAAAACCGTTTCTTTCCTTTCCACGCACGGATGAATGAAGCGTACTTTGTTGCCTTTATTTGGCTCTCTAATATTTTGGATGGGAGTTATTTTGTCATTCGCTTTATTTGGTTTATTTTATATATTAATGGACAATCACAAAGCATATAGAAAATAGTACATTTACCTTTCTTCTACCTTTTATCTTTCCCTTTTATTCGAGCATTTTGGTCAGCTGTAGTTACTGTGGTTACCTGTTCTGAAGTTATTATCTTTAAATAGATAATTACATTAGTTGCTTAATTCAGTATTACGATTTGTTTTTATTTTAAAACTTTTTTCTTCTGTATTGGTGAACTCTCTTAGTTTTGATTTTTCCCCTGTGTGTTTTTTACTTGTTTCTCCCCTGTATGCATAGCTTTCCTTTGTGTTTTTGTCACATACATTTAGGTTTGACTCTGTTCTCTATTACTGCTTCTAAATTCCTTCTTAATTCGGTTTACACCTTCATGAGCACTTTTGGTTTATTTTAAAATTTAATTTATTATTATTTTATTTGCCACTTCCGCATTTCTTTCATTCCAGGTGGCCGCACTGACACTGTTTGGTATCCAGGATTCGATGGCGTCCTTTGACCGGTTGCCGCTAGCTCCACATACATTCTTCTCACACTCTTTCTCACTTTCACTGCACAGACAGCTAATTTTTAAACTTAGACGACGATGAATATCCGACACAGCGACAAAAAAGCGACATTAATCTAATTCCGACGGCGGACCGCCGGGTTAGGTATTGTCGATTCTACTCTAATACGACCATTAGAACGCGAGATATTAAAATATAAATATTTCTCAAAATGGCTACCGTAGCTGCCGTAACGTATTTTTGCAGTTGTCCCCAAATGATTATAGATGCAATGTGGCAGGGGGGCTGCGGCCCCTTAACGCCTTACCTTTGGTTATGTATACATAATTATGTAAAGTTTGACTGCAACCGGCTCATTGATTCCTACGCAATGATGTATTTAATAATTCAGTCTCGTTACCATGGAAACCGTACATTGTTTGATGTTAAAGTCTGAAGGGATGATTACTATACAACCATGTCAAGTTTGAAGCAAATTAGGCCAAACGTTCTCCCATGAGGCTCGAATGTAAGTTTTAGTAGTTGAGTTTCGTTACCATGGAAACGGTAATAACGTGAAAGTTTAGGTGCGGCTAAAACATGGAGAATTATCCACTCTATGAGAATATCGAATTTGGATGTAATACGCCCAACCGTTATTACTTCATTCGTGAAAGTTTATCGTTTCTTTGAGTGCAGTTACCATGGAAACCATACAAGTTTTCGTTACTTTCTTACTCCATAAACTTTTTCATTAAAAACTACTATAACCGTAGAAAAAATGGTGATCGTCGGTCGAGAAACCTTGGAGGTGATATATTTCAAAAGAGTTCAATGTGAATATATAAAAACTAAAAGAGCGACATCGAGCTCACTTCAATTAGTTTTAACTTTGTTTGGCTTTATTTTGTGGTCTTTATACCAATTTTCAATTTGTATTATATCTTCTTGAAGTTGATAAATGTCCTGTTTACTGTTTATTTTAACCCTGTTTATAGAATTGAAGTAAAATGGCAAATTATAATCTAAAGAACCTGAGTGTTAATTTGAACATGAATGTTTGAGTTTACTTATAACTTATAAAATTTGATAATATCGTAACGTCTGCTGTTTTCAGCGTGATGTTTAGGTACATATACACTTGTTATGTAGATATAATCACTGCACTATGTTGGGATTAACAATAGTTCACTGTATTATTCCGTAGCTATTATACTACGAATATCGGTATTCTCACTAATTCAAGCATATTGTCTTAGTCGACGTCATTATCCTCAAGATAGTGAGGTGTATTCGTTCATTTAATACTTATATATGAGATCAGTAATCGTTGTCGCTGTTTCTGCGCTGTCCACATTAGTGTCCGGTTGTATTATTGTTGAGAACTTATGTTCAGTGTCCGCACTGTGGTTGTTCTCTCAACTAGGAATGTGTATAATTGTATCAAGTAATACATTGTCCGTGATAATTTCACTGGTTGACATAACAATCTTGTTAATTTGACACAATCAATACATAATGATGATTATTATTAATATGGCCAGTATAGCAAACATGATCACAGTCTCTAGTACAGGCATTGTCTCTGGAATAAATAATTTGCGATCTCATTAAGCTTGGGATTTTTTAAGCGATGATATGTATAGCATAATATAATAGCTATTTTTAAGAATAAAACTAATAGTAGAATTACTAGAGCAACGATTGACCACGGTAAGAGGGCATGAAGATGTAGTTCGGAGAATTAACTGGGTAAATTGTTTTTCTCATGATCCATTAAAGTTTGGAGAGAATTTATTGACTTTTGCAAAATTTGTAATTTTAAAGTTAAGTTCAGAGATAATGTCTCGTTGAAATGAATATATTCGACCTCCAAATCTGTTATTTGCCTAGTTGGTAAATTTAAATTATCTGTTGTACACTTTTTTCGAATTCCTGGTATTTAAAGTAATATGTACGCGTATGAAAGGAATTCTGGTTTTGTCTAATAGATACTTGATTATCCTGACGTAAGATTTTAACTTGTTTTCTAGTTGCTATATGAAGTCTAGTTCTGGTATACACATATAATTCATCTTTTGTTGATGGACGTGGTCTAATCTGACAATTTTTGAGAAGTATTTCTAAATATTAAATCGTATAGACAGTAGTTTTTTTTTTGTGTTTTAGCTTGCTCCTGTATTTTACAATAGAAATTCCAAATTGCTTGAAGACAATTTCTGTTGCTCTGTGATATAGAAGCAGTGCGAAACACAATAAAATTCCTGAGAGCCTCATTGTCGGTCAATATCTTTGGAGTGGAATGTCCTGCTGAAGGAAAATAAAAAAATGCTGCTATAATTTTAATCTTCTCGCTTAAAGAACAAGCTTAATTATTATTATTACCGAGTTCATCATGCAGGTCGTACTTGACAAGGATTACTTTAAGGGAATCGGAAATTATCTGATTGAACGAGATATTGATTCTTTTAATAGAAAAAGAATAGTGAAAGGCTTCCGATATATCTTGTTTAGTGTTGTTGAGGAGTCGGAACTGTTTATACAGCTGTGTCGGATCCCCGATATATACGTTGCGGTTATAACGAATAGGGACGAAGTACAAGTGGATTTTCTAAAGACTCGAGGGAAAACGGCAAGAGACTTGTTTCATTTATAGTACAGTAAATGGTAAGTAAAAGAAATATTATTACTTTTCTTTTCTGATTTGTTTCACTCTTATTTTCACCATTTCATAAAAAAATCTGTTCATGTTTATCTGTGCCTGTGATGGTATGAAACATTACCTACTAGAGGTACTGTTGGACGCTACTAATTGACGATTTTGCCCTATGCTGATACGTGGTGCCATGTAGTGTAGAACAGATGAAGTTATTGTCCACTATCGTTTGAACTGCATCTTGCGTATTAATGACGCATTTCGAAATCATTTTTTCCCCTCTGTCTCCAAATTGATTTCGTGAGTTTCTTGACAAAAACTTCAATGAATTTGTTTCGTTGTGAAACGGTTTCAGTAAGTCTATCGCTATAAATTGTTCTGTCTGTCGGCAATGAGAAGGCATTTTCACGCTGTATAAATTTGAGTGAATCTTCTCTAAAAATTTTCCTTGACCTTCAAACGATCTAGACCATCTCTCTGGCTTACCTTTGATACGACTTGGGAAGTAAACTATGACTTCTGATTTTATTGGGCAATCAGTCTGTGAATGTACTGCAACAAAGATTTTTTATTGTAAAAAATGCTTATGTACTTGTTCAGCCGCTTTTTCTCTTATCTGAGGAAGTTTCTCTCGTGGGACCTGCGTGTGGGGAGCAACCTCTAGCCTACAGTCCGCCACTGTTCGAGGTATGTAGCCGGTCAACAAGAAATGAGGAGACTCTTTCAAATTTGTTTGTATTGAAGAGTTATCCGCAAAAGTGGTCTTTGGCACGTAGAGAGGCCACAAGTTCATGTAGTCTTACAAGTAAAATTTGAGAATTTGTTGAAGATTGCGAATAGAGATTTCAGCTGAACCTGATCGACTGTGCTTGTATGAGGGGCTGAATTTCAGCTCGAAGTTATACTTTTGACTGTTAGTTTTTTGACTGCATCACTCTTGTGAATCGGGTGAGAGTCTAAGATCACAGATTTCGGAGCGCCAAAAAGGAGTATTAGATGATTTTCAAAAAAATCAGTAACAGTTTCAGCAGATATTGTGTCACCATGTAACGAAAAGCAGCTTCAATTCCCACGTGGATAAATTTTCTAGTGTTTCCTAATGGAATCGGTCCTCAGATATCTTCCCTGTTGGATGTTGAAGTAATTCTGTTTGACGTTTCTGTGGTTGATTTTTGAGAGACTATCTATGATAAAATACTTTCATCTGAGACTTATAATACTTTTGTAATGACATTCTATAGCGTTTGTTAAATCCAAAGTGACCACTGGTCGGATCGCTGTATATCTTATCAAACCAATCGTCTGACATTGATTGAGGAATACACAAGAGAAATATTTTACCATGAGTAAGATGCTTTTGCGTTCTGTAAAGAACGTCATTTCACACACAATATAATTTTATAGCCCGTAAGGCTAATGTTTTTAATGGTTCAATACCAAGATATAAGAAAAGAACAGATCTCTTCTCTGTTCCTGTTTGAGCGTTTCTAACGATGGAAAATTTGAATGCAGATGTTAGTATCTAGAGCATTTGATTGAAAACCATAGTTTCTTCTGGATCTTGAACGACATCTGTAGTCTTTTGTTTGTTAGCAACTTGTTCGCAACAATTTCGCTTTCTCCTCTTTCTCAGTTTCATCACTATTTATAACAAATGTTCGCTGTTCTAGTGGCGAGAATATGTCTGCAAGTTTAGAAATTCCTTGTTTATGTTCGAATTTAAATATATAGTCCGATAAGAACAATCAAAATCGTGTAAATTTATCAACCTTATCTGGAGCACTTTGTAAATTAAGTAAACAGCGTGAATCCGTGTAAAGTTTAAATGGCCTATTCAAAAGGTAGTATCGAAATTTGCGACATGCGTAGAAAATCGAATAAAATTCACGATCCAGTTCCTCTCTGATTTTGATACTCTGCGATTACAATATGAAACAACTTTCTCTTCTTTAGTGGTTGGATTAAGCACTTAAGGATGGCTCCGGCTTAAATGCTAAAGGAGTGTGCATAGACCCTATTGTCCTGTGTTTCGTGAAAGTGTGAGAGAATAGGAGGATTTAAAATATCAACTTTTAACTGCTCCAAAAGTTCATTTAAACTTGTTCCCTTTCATGAAGAGCTGCTGTAAAGATTCAAATTTTCTCGTTGAGTCCCCGATGTGGCTCCTTATAAAATTGCAAATGCCGATAAAACTCGTAAGTTACCTTTTTGTCTTTGTATGTTTAAAGTTTTTAATTTTTCTGCTATTTTGGTGAAATAGATATAGTACTTTCGGATATTTTAAAGCCAAAAATTTATAATTTAGAGTAAATGATATGGGTCTTGCGTGGCGAAGCCCTAAAATCGTGTAAATGTAGGCGACGCAACAATTATTTTAAGTCTTTCAATTGTTGCTAAGCTATATGCTTACTAATAACCAAATCATAAAGTAAATGAAGTTATTGTGTCTGGTAGTCCCTCTAACATCATCCCGGTTACTATGGATAGAGCCTCAGCCGACGTTGCCGCACCCATTGTACAACGACAAAACCGGTGTTTTTTTTCTTGTAGGAGTTACCTCAAACGACATGTATTTCTAGCTCTTTGGATGGAGCTGAACCTGATGATAGCTTGATGACAAATCTATCGTACTGAAGAGATTTTCCTTAAATAGTATATATAACGTCTTCGGTGGACTTAAAAGGTATAGACTTAGTAAACTTGTTATATTCAATGGGTGAAAGTACAATACGAAACTCCTGTGTGTTCGGTTTCTCCACAATAAGCATTGGCATGGAAAATTCACGCGTAGATGTTTCCTTAATTATTTTCGCTCTAATAAGGTCTTGTATATGTAAATCCATTTGTTCGCGAGTGACTGGTGACTCAATGGGACTGGTGGAGATATGTTGAATGATGCCGATTTATCTATCCGAATATGATGCACTTAACCATGGAATTTTCCTATATCTGAGCAACTATAAGACAACGTGTCTCGATATGAATATAATAATTTCGAAACTTTTTGTTTGATATGTTCAGGTAATTTTGGGTTGATATCAAATAATGATAAGTCGAAACTTTTTTCAGTGTATCTGAGGCATTTGTCGATTTCCTTACGAGATCGATATCGATAAATCTCATCGGGGTCATATTCCTTTTCTTGTTTTATGTTAAGAGCAATTCCCTCAAAATTTTGTACAATATACGCCACCGGTGTATTTTTACCTAAATGTATATTTTTAGAAGTTGGCTCTATTACGGTAATAGTACGCCCATTACTAGGCATTTTCACTGTTAAATCTACATGTATGCCTATCTCGCAGTGTCTGTAATATCCGTACACTAAAAAATTATGATGGCTGTTTTTATCTTTTATTTCAACAGGTAGGAAGAAACACGATTTTGCTTGGATCGCAATATTCTTCGTAACGTACACATCTGCTGCCTGTTGTTTATCAAGTTGATTACTGACTGTGAAATATCACTTTTTTGCTTCCTTGTAAAGGCATTTCAGTGCGTTTGGTCTTTTTGTAAAAATAAATGATGTTTTTATCCAAATGAATATTGCTCTGCAGTCCTTTCAGAATATCTTGCCCTTAAATAGGATTATAGTCATTTTGTTTATTATCCTGAAGTAATGCAAATATGTTGTTTCCAATTCTAAATTTTATACGTGCTATATATTTTAATTTAATCCATTTGTTTGCAATTCCTCTAATATGTGTTTCAAAAGAAATTAATTTACACTTCTTTGGGATCTGGCGTTTAGCCCAAAGACTAACCGATGAAGCGGTATCGATAATTAATGGTAGTTTATTATCTTGCACTTTGATCTGTATCATGGATGTATTTTTCTTCCGTATCATAAGGAATTGTTTTCCTACGTTCCGTTGAGACTTCTTGACTAGTATATATATTGGTAATGGATACATCCGATGTAGACCCTTTATTTGCTTGATTACTTCCTTCCTTTGTACTTGACGGAAGTGCAGGTCCTTTGGTCTTCTTATAATCCCTCATCTTCGTATCAGGTTGTGGGGCAGGTCCTTTGGTCTTCTGATGAGCCTTCTCCCTTTTATTGGATTTTGAACCATCTCCTTTTTATTTGTCTTCACCCTCGGTCCTGACTTGACTTCCGGTTCCCGGGGCGGACTTACTCGTTTCCTGATTCTATATTCTTTTTATCTTTGTGCCAGCAAATTTGAGCAGAATAGTTCCTTTTGTAACCAATGGCAAAAACGGTGACTGTTCCATTATTGTTTCCTGGTTTATTTCCATTGTTATTATAGTTTCCCTTATTGTAGTTGCCATTTTTCTTATTGTAATATTTTTTACCATTTTACTTATTATTGTTCTTGTAATAAGGTTTCTGATTGGCGCTATTCTTCAAAACCATAAGAGATAATTCAGCCAATTTTGGGTTAAATTACCCATTGAATTTTGAGGAATTCGTACATTTTGGGTTGGTTGTCGTTGAGGATTTTCATATCTAAAAGATTTATCAGGATCCATAAGGTCCTTAGGATGCTTTAGGTCATAAATAAATCTTCCTATAGGCTTACTGTGGGGAACATTGCCAATGATGGCAATAGGCGCTTGGCTATGGTTTCTTATTAAAGGACTATTCATTGGTAGGAGTTTATAAGCTGAATAGTAAGGTGCTTGGTGATTTATAGAGTATCATAGGATGTTGGAAATTACGATTTTGATTGACTGATTGTTGTTGAGTAGATTGCAAATAACTAGCATTTTGACTAGTTTAAGGGTGAGGGTGGTGTTGGATATTAAGAATTTGATTACTTAGAGGTTGAAAATTTGGTATTGACTCAAATTTGAAAATTTTTGGTTAATAAGATTTTGAATATTGAATTTGTCACAAGTTGGGCTTGTTGACTACTGTCAGCCAATGCATATAATGTTGTGATTTTTCTACAAATTCTCTATTTTTGAGTAATTCAGTTTACTTTTCTAAGGCGTGGAGACGTTTCTGAAGATTCCTTACTGAAGTATGCGTTTCCAAAGCGATGTTCTTTAAACAATGGCACTGCAATTCAGTCTGAGAAAATGGATTTTCACCTCTTCACTAGCTTCTGGAAGATTATGCCTAATGACCCTTAGTTTCCTGATGAAGTATGCATCGATGGATTCATCCTGTCCTTGCTGTATTAAATTTGCTGTGTTAATTTCAGCCATTAAATTTTTAGACTGAAGTTGAAATACCATATAAAATGCGGTATCTTGTAAGTATATTGGCAATACTTGTTTCATTTTATAGTCATTCCACGATTGTAATGTTGTCATATATTCGAATAGCATAAATAATTTATCCGGGTCCTCGTTCATAAGACCGGAAAACTAGGTTAAACGTGGCAAATGAAATGATATATTAGTCGCCATTGTGTCGCCTTGTTTTCACTATTTCAATCTTGGTTTCCTACCCTACTGCCTGACCTAGTAATTACTGGCATCAAATAACATTTATCGTATTTTCCTATTGTGGAAAAGATATTTTATAGTTCATGTCTAATAAATGTCTTTAGTTTAAAGGAGATCATGTGACACTTCCGTTTTAAGTCCCGATATTTTCCGCACTATTTACTAGTATCTGGGCTTGGCACACTTTGAGCTTTTTTACGTTACTGTCCACTAATAAATGTGCACTTAATTAGGGAGTCGGCGCAATCCGCCACGTAACGTTTCACAGTTTTCAGCGTGAAGTTTAGGTTTAGATAGAGTCAAATAGATAAACGGGATTTGTGGTTTTTGCCCTTCACTAGTTTTATTACAAAATAAGTATAAGCCTCATAAGTTAATAAAAATAGCGTCCGGTACCAGAGTATTTTACAGTTTTGATGAGTTACATGATAACTCTTTATGGCTTTTTCTTCTCGGGTGATATGTCTCGTACAAGAGAGCTAGGATAGGTGTCGCACTAGCCCGACAGCTAACTGTGTACGAGGGAGAGAAGAGAGGTGACCCCCCAGGCAAGTGATAAATTATAAGGTTGCATCGGGGTTTTAGAGCCCTTCTGTGGTGGGGTCATCCAAGCTCCTCCTCCGATGATAGTGGCTCCTTCTATTGATTCCTTGATGAAATTAGTATTGTCGTCTGCTTGTTTATATTGCACTGTTTATTTACATTACATCACTTATTTTACGCATGTTTACTATTTGTAGTACTCACGCTACTACAAAGCTGACGCTGCGATTGTGAAACTCGTGCTAAAGCACGTGGAACTTAACAACATTAAGCATTAGTTTATTATTTATTATATTTATCCTATTTATTTATTATTCTTGTATTCATATTTGCTCCAACTTACTTCAACATTTTCCCCGTTCGATTTCACCATGCTTAAAAGCATTCTTTACAATTCTATATGCAATTGAACACAGATCAGTACAACAAAAAATATTTAAAAAATGAAATTAGCTTCAGGTCTTCATAAAGCTCCTTCAACCACAATTTATTGATTTTCTTTCTCATATTTTCAATATCAACATTCCTATTTCAGATATAAAAGTTTCTCCAATATAACAAAGTTTATATATATATATTGAATAATTTCGTAACTACGGAATTGTAGAGTGACCAGTTAAGCTTAGAAGGAAGAGATTTCTTCCACTACTCCCTGCACATTTTATTCTCCCCTTAAGAGGTATTGAAAACAAAGCCTCTGCACAAGAGATTGATGGATAGAAATGAATACAGTTAAAAAAAATCCTCCCGAAAGCGAAAAATCCTTCCTTCTTTATATGAAACTTCATTTGAAATTTAAATTACAACTGTCGCTTTTTCTTTGTCCTCTTCTTTTTCTTCGCTTTTACCCCTTTTATTTTCCTTCCTATTCTCAAGAAAAAAATCATTCGATTGAAATTGAGGATAAAAGGTAAAAGAAATTGGAAGAAAGCTAAAATGGAGGGGAAAAAATAAATCCCTCAGAAAAGTACTATTGTTCTATCCAGATAAATTGAATGGCAATCAAAATGAAGGATCGGCACACATACAAGAACACGGATATATATATATATAAAGAGAGAGAGAGGAAGAGAGAGAGAGAAAGAGAGAGAGAGAGAAGACAAGAGAAGAATGAGGAATAGAAAAACAAGATAATTCTGAGGCGATGTCGATACAACCTTGTTTGAGCGGAAGAGAGAAAAAAACTGAATAACCCTAAGGGCGTCGAACAGAACGGGCTAAGAAACAGACAGGGCACTATTCATAGAAAAAGGATTTTGTTTCAGATGTGTATATGGGAAACTGATTTAAAAGGAAAACGCTCCGGATTTTTTTTTCTGGGGGATGGTTCTTTCCGTAAACACAAGGAGGAAAACAAAGAAAACTTCTTCGTAGTGTTCAGTTCATTGTTGAGAGCGTATTCCCCAACTTTATAGTGAAACCAAGAAACGGCCTGGAAGACTAATGACTCATTTTTGATATGTTCGTTCCATAAGTACTTTAATAATTACACTAATTATTATTGGGTTTGTGCGAATGAAATGACTTGTTTGACACCTGGTGGGAAACACACCTCAGCAACACAACATAGGGATCGACTGAGGTCACGCCTCTAAGGTCACAAACACTGTTTACTTTCAACAAACAGGCTGGTGTACCGAGACAATCAGAAGGCAGTGTGTTGTTGAACAGGGTCCTATGAAAATGCACCATGGTGAACAAACAATTGCGAGTGATTTTTCTTTATGAATTCAAAGTGGAACATTCTGCACAGAAAATTGCATGAAATATTAAGAGTACATTTGGGACAGGAATGGGGAATGAACGAACCATTTGCCGTTGATTTGTTAAATATCGTTCTAATGACATAACAATGCAAAACAAGCCCCGTGGACCCTGCCCGACATTATGTTCGGATGAGCTGCTCAGTAATACCGTGGAACAGACCTTTAAAAATGTGTTTGTGCCATTGCAGACGAGTTAAACTACATCATAACACTGTCAGTCGGCGGCTCCGAGCGATTAGTAACGTGAAAAATTAGACTCATTGGGGATACATGAGTTGACACCGGCCGACAAGAATTGATATCTGGAGGTGTGCAGTTCTCTGAATGTAAGGAATCAGCGGGAATGTTTCCTGCACCGGAATCACCCCAGATGAATAATGTGTCTGCTATAACAATCGAAAACTGTCAGGACAACTGTTGGATCGTGATCGACATCCAGGACGGTATCCTAAACCACCTCTTCACCCACGAAAGGTGTTTTTTTCTGGTATGGTGGTCTATGGTGAGAGTGATACGTCATGTTTTTCTTAGGAAAGGTGAACCCATTACTCAGAGTGTCACAGTGCTGCACTACATGAAATGCACCGCAAACGTGTCCGCAAGTATCCTGCAATGTTCAACAGACATGGTGTGCACACGTCGCGCTAAGAACAGTGCAAACTTTCCATGAATTGGAGTATGAAATCTTTCCTCACTCGCCGTATTACCTCGATCTCTCTGCCACAGACTACCACCTATTCCTGTATCTCGCTCATTTCTTGGCACGGGAGACCTTCCCTGATGATCGGGCGGTGCAACATGCGATTGAGGATTTATTCGCATCGCAGACGCCAGACTTCTTTCGCCACGGAATCCAATCGTTGGCTGAGCTATGGCAACTATGTGTGAGTGCAGATGGCGACTGCTGTGATTAACCAAATAATGTAGTTTTTTGTCCTTGGACATGACGTAGCCTACCTGGGGTGGCAATTTCATTCACACCAACCCAACACAATTTTGCTCAGAAGTAGTGGTGTGATGCTCAAAATTACTAAGGTTATTGTAAACGTGATGTCTTACGTTACACAGTAATATGATCTTATCTTTATTGCATTGAACGGTTTGTCGTTGCACGAAGTTCCAACGTTGCTCCAACAAATTCAAACATACTGGGAGATCAAAATCTGCAGAGAACAAAGTTAATATAATTTATTTCCAAGGTTTCTGCCTGTACCGGATTTTTTAGTTCCTATTACGTTCATTATTTAAATCGCTTGATTGTTGTAGTGAATATTAAAAACAATAATAATGAAGAAACTTTAACAATTAACAAGTCCCCTTCGTCGAGGAATTTTTTTTTTGCTAACACTGAAACCCATTTCAGCAGTCTGTTATGGCTTGATCACAAGCTAAACCTTACTTTAAGGCAGCATTGGATTAAACCCATCACTTGTCTTTTGGATGATGTCTCCCGACGAGCACTCTCCTGGGACAGACAAGGGGAAGGTATAGCGGCGAGAGTCATTATCTAGATACCTGTATTGATGAAACTTAGGGTAAACCTAAAAGCTTCCTGTTTTCATAAACGGGAGAATGATTTGAATCTGGGCTCTTTCTCAATGCCAATCCGAAGTCGTCGCCATAACCACTAGACCACGAATATTGGCTACAAGTTCCCATGTTTATCTGTATGTATGAATACGCTTTGAGGAGATACCAGTCAAGTATAAATGGTGCTAGAATGTATTCGAGAAGAAAATATAATAGCACAAGTCAAGCTTAAGATTTCCTAAGCAGTTTTGTCGTAAACTTAGATCATAGACTATTTTGTTCCCTGCTCTCAACAATGTTCTTGCAACCTTACGTACCATGTCTCTTTGTTGTTGACTCTTTATGTTTTCCCTTTATTTGGTTATTCTTATTTTCTTATACCACAAACTCTACAAAGATCCCCAGTAGCACATATACGTTGAAAATACGTGGATTAAACGTTAGTATCCAAACGTTATTTTAACGTTGTAAATGTACCGAAATGTCCGCCTGTTCAACGGTTTTTTCAATGTTGAATAATGGTTGAGAACCAACAAGTTGAAATCAAGAAGAAGACGATGAAGAAACGGGTTCAGTTGGTCAAAACAGAGCTTGGTTGCTGTCTATTGGTATACACATATTTACCTAAATTTCGCCCGTTCCTTTCATCATAATATACAGTATTAATTTTCCAACAGAAAATAATCCCAGCGGCCGCTGTGGGGTTCGAAGCAGGAACGTTCTGCAGTCTTCGTTGACAGCTCGAGCCACTTATCCACTTTATTATTATTAAAAAAAAACTTGGTTCGCCCTAATTGAGATTGACTTGTTCAAGTTGTTATACCTGTTTAAGCCTTGCGGAACTTTTTCTTCCTTAAATCTAAGTTAGAATCACACAAACAAACATCCATGTCCGAGGCAAGATTCGAATCCACGATCTTGTAGTCATAAGACAAGCGCGTTTAACCGCTCGACTACCATGGATCCACCTTAAGAATCCACTACTCTTTTACTGTATCAATTAACAGACAGTCTAAAATGCAGTTTCTACCTGTGGTTTCACCATCATGTAAGAACAAGAATAAAGAATACTTTCCTTCTTTCTTGTTATTCGCATTTTTCTTCTTTAAAACTTTGACCATCGCTGCACTATTAAATTTGTATTTGTCAATAAGTGTAATAGTATGTCGCCTTAGAAAAACGCATATAAAACAAATCTATGCCATAATTGAAAACACTTAACAAAACTCCCTATTAACGAAATTAAATGTTCGTTGAAATCAAGTTTAAAATTCAATCTGTTTTCAACATGCCCATGAGAACGTAAAAATTAGTTTGTATCATTCAATTACTTTTTTTTGGCATAACATTAGTAAGAAAAAGATTAAACAAAATCTATACCATAGTTGAAAATATACATATTGAATACACTACACGTTATATTAATGTATTATCAACGCAATGACGCGTTTGTTGAAATATGGTTTAAAAATCAAAGTAATTTTTTCAACAGATTACGGTTATTCAACGAAGTGAACGTAAAATCAACGTTGAAAACACGTAGGTATGTTACTGGGGATACCTCTCATCCAGAGATCTGAATAAAGGATAATTATTTTACCTCCGGAATTTTGTCTCTCTTGAGGTAAATTATTCGATTATTTTCCTTTCAAATAGTGGAAGTTTCTCGTTTCTCGTTCTCTTCTAGTTTCTCGTTCACAATAACACTGTCTTACCTGATTTAGTAAGTCTGGACATGGCCACGGGTATTATTGTAGTAGAGTAAACGACAACATTGACTACTGGAGGTTCTGCTATCTTCTTCCAGGAATAGATGTACCCTTAATGAATGCGTTATAAGCATCACTAATGTGATAGCAGAACGAATAGAAATAGAAAATCCAAGAGTAAAAGTTGCCTCCTTAGGGCCTTAAATAAATTCAAATTCAAAGAGTGAAAATGATAAAAAACCGTCTTTAAAAATACACTAGAAAATAATACCAGTAAAAAGACTTGAACACAATAATTAACAAAATTCGTGCTATCCGACAATCGTCTTGAAGTCAGCACAAAAGTAATAGTACTTAAGAAACCATGGACAAAATTGTCTGCGAGATCGGCAGTTAACGCAGACTATCTGTGATATCTGTTAACAGATCACTACCGGTATTTCTCATCTCTAAGTGAATTTTAAAGACACTTAAAAACTGGTTTTTATTTTTAAGTCTGTTTTTTGGATAAGTCTAATATAAGTTGTATTAGGATGTACGATTCATTACGGTTGGTGCATTTAGTGCATATAAAATTATTCCGTTTTTTTTTTTAACATTTTCCACTTGCACCCTGAAGTTACTGTAACGGGACCACTGTTGAAGCGTAAGGTAAGGTAAATATATCTCCTGTGCGATGCGCACGAGCCGCTAAAGGCGCCATGATGAATGTGAAGGTAATGCTCCACATATTCTCGACCTACACATGAAGTGAAGTGGGGTTTTTAGTCTCACACTCGACTGCCATTACCTCCCAAGGTACCCAGGAGTACCAAGGTGTAATTTCTTATGTTCACGCCCAGTGTCCACGTACATCATCATAATTACTTGCAAAAGATTCTCTCGTATGTGTTCTATAAACACGGTAAGTTTGAAGTTAATATTTTATATAGTTCAAAAGATACTAATGTTTTACAATAACAATATGTAGATTTTATGCAGAATGTTCCGGGATGTATAACGTTGTTTTATACGTAATTTCCGTACAACTTAGTCTCAATCGAGACGGTTTTTGTGACAGTATGTCCGCGAAAGGATTTATAATTTTGTTGTGTGTAGTTAGCCTAGTATGTTATCTACGAGACTTATGTATTTGTTTCTTCTTTGGTGGGTTATTAAGGTTTATATAAGGCAACGATCTCCAATAAAAGATGGCATCACTGCATCCGTATATGTCTAATGATTTTTTATCGTTGCACGAAATTGCAATGCTGCTCCAAAAAATTCAAGCCTAGATAGTTCTAACTTTCAGGGAAGAAAGTTTATAACCAGTCCAATAGTTCGATCAATGACGATTATTTATTTTTGTTTTTCTTCGTTGTTGAAATCGCTTGATTGTTGTTGTGAATATCAAAACCTATAACAGTAAAGCTCTTTCAACAATGAACAAAAAGAAAATTAAAAATCGGCATTGATAGAACTCTTGAATAGGTTATGAACTTTCTTCCCTGAATGTTAGAACTATTTAGGTTTTAATTAGTTGAAGCAGCATTGAAATTTCGTGCAACAAAAAATACATTAGACGTATAGAGAGGTAGTGCTGCCATCTTTTGTTGGAGATCGTTTCTTTGCACTAACCTTAAGCGGATTATGTCCAAAAGTATAATTATACACATGCAAAATCTATGGTAGAAAGCTAAATAAGTACTTACTTGTGTGCTGTAAATCTTGGGTTCTTGTAATGAACTCACCTTGATAGGTTCGTACCCTTGATTTCCGGGGCCATTCTTTAATAAAGACCGAACCGCCATAGGTCAGTGATACGCCGATCCGGGTGGTCGAGCGGTCTTGCACGGTAGTCTATCGACTCAAGGATCGTGGGTTCGAATGCCACCTAGGGCATGGATGTTTGTGAGTGTGGTTTACCATACAACAGCATACACAGTTTAGAAACAGTGAGAACATTAAATGCTAAAGCCGATCAGGCCAAAAATTATAAAAAAGTGGGAGAGCGCTGGCGTAGATTCGGGAGGTCCTAGGTTCGATCCCAGTGGCCGACCATCCTAGCTGAGGGTTTTCCAGGAATTTTCCTCAGTCACACCAGGCAAATACCGGATTACACCTTCAACATAGACCCTGGCCGACACCTTCCCGAATCCTTTCCCCTCCTCTGTCCCGGCTTGAGCCTCAGATGCCTAAAGGCCATAAATTCAATTCAATTCCTTAATAAAGAGATACTGAGTGGCAACTTACTTACTTTTCATTTCTGAAGTAAGTAATATTAGCTATTGCTATATATAAGGTGTGTGAGAAAAGTAATGAGACTGGCAACACTGCTAGCGATCTGATAACACTGTGTTGTTCTACTTCACTAGACAGGTGTGTTCACCCCTTCCAGACGCTCAGCCTGAGTTTCAACTCCGTACAGCCAGCACGTGATTTTTGAGAGAGTCATCAGTTACGTTGCGTTTGTGTTGTGTGTTACAGAAAATGGAACAGCGGAAGTTAGAGCAACGCTATGCCATCAAGTTTTGTGTTAAACGTGGGAAATCCACGAGTGTGACCTTTGAAAAGTTGAAACATGCCTATGGAGACACATTCCTTATCAAGAGCACAAGTTTTTCGCTGGCACAAATCATTTTTGGAAGGCCGAGAACACGTTGAAGATGAACCTCGCTCAGGGTGACCTTCAACTTCAAAAACTGACGAAAACATCAAACGTGTGCGGGCTCTTGTGAGATCAGACCGTCGTTTAACAGTGAGGATGATGAGTGACCAGTTAATCTTAAACACTTTCACTGTACATCAATTTTTTACCGAAGATTTGTACATTGCAGACAAGTGGATGCTTCATCATGACAACATTCCATGTCACACGGCCATCGTCATTACAGAATTTTTGACCTCAAAAGGTATCCCTGTTGTTCCCCAGCCCCCCTATTCACCTGATCTGAGTCCTTGTGACTTTTTTCTTTTCCCGAAATTGAAAAATGTCTTAAAAGGACGTCATTTTGGAACTCTAGAGAACATTCAAAAGAATGTGACCGACATGTTAAAGGCCCACCAGTTGAAGCCAAGACTGGGAACAACGACTCCGCCAGTGTATAGCTGCCGAAGGAAACTACTTTGAAGGGGATAATATTGTTGTTTGAAAAAAATAAAAACTTTGGTAAGTACAACATTGGTCTCATTACTTTTCTCACCCGCCTCGTAGACTTTCGCACCCTTGATTCTCAGGGACATTAGTCTTGGTTAGAGCTATACAAGCATAAGAATTTGACTCTAGATATATGAAAGTAAGATTAATCCGCGAAAACAAGTTGCGCAACATCTCACAAGAGACCCTGAGAAGTCATCTTCAAGTTATCAGCTTCCATAGCTACTGGTTGTTCCTAAATAAAGTTACATTTTACAGCATAAGACTGATTAGCATGATACCATCCATTACATATTTGGCGCCATAAGTACGGCACGATTTTATCATGAATAATGCATCTAGATCGGTGGTGGATGGTGGTAATGCACTGTCAAAAGTTACCAAGCAAAAAGGCTTAACTGAAGAGGATAGAACTGTCCTGAAGCAAATATTACAGACGAGTTTAGGAATAAATTGAATCAGAATTTTGGAAGATAGTTGTGATAGGCACTGTGATAGCCTGAACCAGAAATTTGATGACTATAAAAGGAATTTTGATCAAAATGCAATGCTAAAAGATTATTGGGATCAAGGAATAAATGAGATTATTAATCTGTTTAATGACCAGAATCATAAAATAGAACCCAAGATTGATGATGATCAAACAGAAGCATAAGACGCAAGGATTGATGATGACCAATGGAGACCAAATGCTGCGAGACTAGGATAGACATTTGCGTAAGTACTGAATATGTCTATTCTGTAGGGGAGATCTGGCGTTCCACGGATTCAAAGAATATTGACGATATACAGATTCCAGTTCATACTAACTTGGATGAAGCTATAGATGAGAACCTAGAGGATGACTATGAGGTAATAGTAGATATAGAAGGTGATAATACATCTAACACCAAAGAAGAAATTACCATCCTTAACAACCTAGTTGAGATTAAAGTAGACCTGTAAAGATATTTTGAAAAGTCATGTATTGTTGAAGATTACAACCAATCAACTATTAGTATCGTAAGAACTCATTCAGTGAATTACAGGAAAGGTTCTAAGACATTACCGAACCTTGAAAGAAGGAAGTTTGTGGACAGTCAACAGTGTAATATCTGACTACAGGGTCCAGAAACGCAACCATGTCAAACTACGCTTCAAAAAGTATTACCCTAGTCAAATGAAGGGTATATCAGCTAAGATGATATACGATCAACTTTGTGGACAGAAAGGAAAAGTAAGAAATGTCATCGGAGACCATCAAGATAGACCCTGGAGTTTCCCAGAAGGTCACCTGAAGATTTCTGAAGGAAAACCAAAGGATTCCCAGAAGTTATTCCTAAAGTCCAGTGGAAACAGTGAATTTCCAGCAAAAATCTTGTGGAAATACCAAAAGGTTCCTTGGACATTTTACCAAAATCTGAGAAGAAGTATTTGGACATACTTGAAGATCATCTGAAGACCCTTGAAGTTCCCTAGCGTTTAATGTTCACAGTTGTGCCTATTTTATGTTTTACCAGTGAAAGGGATAATAATAGCTCCATGGTAAAATATCTAATCACCTAAGGTGATTAAATAAAAATATATTTTATAGTGTTTATTTACTGAAGTTCCGAGGAGATCTATTGAAGATCCCATAAGTTTCAATTGTTTGATATTTCCCTAAGTTTGTGTTTTCCGATATTTTTACCAGTGACGGTAAGATATGAGATCACATGGGGTGATCTAGTGAACATATATATAGTGATAAAAAGAAGATTCCAGACATCAAGCTAACACGATGAACAAAGATATATGTATATTCAATTCGGAAAATAAAAAAAAAAATCATTTTTCTAATTTCATTATTTTGTAATGGCTTATGTCCATGCCCAGTGGCCATGCGTATGATCATAGTTTTCTGTAAAAGATTCTCTCATATGTGTTCTATAAACACTACCAGTTTGAAGTTAATATCTTGGATAGTTTCAAAATTATTAATGTTTTACCGTAATAATATGTAGATTTTATGGAGAATATTTCACGATGTATAACGCTCTTTCATACGTAATTTCCGTACAACTGTCTCGGTCGAGACAGTTTTTGTGACAGTATGTCCGCGAACGGATTTTTTATTTTCTTGTATGTAGTTGGCTTAGTATATTGTCTAGCCGACCATGTGAGCGTGCGATCTAAGGCGTTAGGCCATCGACTCACAGGTCCCGGGTTCGGGTCCCGGCAGGGGTGGGTATCTTTTAACTCAAAACTGACGGATAATCGTGACGGGCAGAAGCCAACAGTTAGTAGACTGGCCCATATAAAATAAAGTTTACCAAAGTTTTTAGTATGTTATCTAGATGTATGATTTTGTTTCTTCATTTGTGGATCATTAATCGGACTATGTCCGAACGTGTAACTATACCCATGTAAAAAGTATTGTAAAATCTATATAAGTGCTTGTATGTGCTGTAAATCTTAAGTTTTTGTAATGAACTCACCTTGATAAGTTCGTTCCCTTGGTTTCCGGGACCGTTCCTTAATAAAGAGATATCCAGTGGCAACTTAATCTTGCTTTTGATTTCTGAAGTAAGTAATATTAGCTATTGCTATATAGACTTTTCCACCCGTTATTTCCGATCCCCACTTTGCAACATCAGCTCCTACCATCCGTAGAATTTATATTCCGAAAAAGATTGCTTTTCGCAATTTCCGTCGTTCTCCTGTGCACAAGGTAATATGTGTTCAATATATTCCTATTAATAGTGCTTTCGAATGATATTAGGCAGAAACTGCACTTGCGAATTTGAAGTCGGACAGGTTCCTTGTAAGTGAGAACCAAGTTGCATGATATTTTATATTAGTTATTGTAGTATTTTCTTGATTGTACGTTCTCTATGGACAATAATTGAAGGGTGTGAGGCAAAAACATGGTAACCCACAAATGTTTATTTTTTGAGTTATTCAGCACCCGATGGAAAGGAATCATACCGCGTCGTTTAATGTTGTCCGACTTCAAATTGTGCTCCAGAGATGGCAGCAATATTTACTTATGGTAAGCCTATTGTAACATTTTAGGATTCATAAGATGGTAACCAACAATTAAGATGGCGGGAAACGAGGAGCAGTATACCAGCTTGCCACTAAAAAGGAAAAGGATTTGTAAATTAAACATTTCTTAGAGCGAGTTCAGTGAAAAGATTTATTCTTGAGTGACTTAGGTAGCGAATATTATAGTATAAAAAATAAAACATGGTAACCCACACAGCAGCATGAAAAATAGAAATTTGTTAATTTTGATTTTTTACAATTATTTTAAGCCTTTATGTATATCTTTACGTGAAAAATCAGCTTTCAGCCAATGAAAATGACTTGTGCAGCAGTAAAAATCGAATTTCTTACAAGTTTAACATTGTGGGTTACCATGTTCTTACCTCACACCCTTCAATTATTCACAGCCACTTTCGGTTGTATCTCGGGTCTGAGTCTCTATTCTTTCAGTGATAAAATTATTATAGTTCGGCAATTAGGATTAAACATCCCACACAGCATTGACTCTCGCTTCATTGTAGCTCTAAACGCTACATCAAAACTTAACTGAAGAAACAAAAACGAGAGTTCCTGGAATTAAAATGACACTACACTTTAAGGGCTTTTATTCTTAAAACGTCACGAACAACTAGAAATTGGAACAGTATTCCGAAACACACTTTCTACAGTTATCGCTAAGAAAACTGTGAACAGACGTTTATGTCGATAACGTCGGAGATCAGAGAATTTTATCGATTATTTCACATATTTGTCGGGTTTTTGTCATTCTGCGTGCTCTATGTCAAGCTTTGTCTTAAAATATTTGACGATATGTTAATGGGCTGCTTTCACATGGCAGTGGAAGCCAACATATTCAGTGTTATATCCAAACATATATTTCAGGGACGTTTCTCATCTTGCATGAAACTAGATATCGTTTTATGGTTTTTACACGATAAAGAAACTTATATTTCTTGATGTTTTTGAGTTTAGTTTTCTACGTAATAAAAAGATTACAAGATGCATTAGACAGAAGATGACTACTACTACTATTAGTCTCTCTCTCTCTCTCTCTTTCTCTCTCTGACCTGTATATTGTGGCTTCTTTCCTAGAAGAAATCTTTAGTAGCGGAGAGAGACTTACAGATCGAAATGGTAATCAGTGTTTATATCTGTCTACAAAACGACTTTATCAAAAAAAAATGACATCTTTCTTGACTTATGAATCTCATTTGATCTTCTTCATACATATAGGGGTTTCCCTTAAAAAAAAAGCATGCTGCAGGAAGTAAATTTATTGATAAAAGTTACATTTAAAACTTATGGGCATATAGTTCTGCTCTTTCTAATCGTTCAACTTATTTAGCTGAAAATAAGGAAATCTATTTCTAATTTTTACTATTATCATTAGTTAAATTAAGTCCATTATACGAACCAGAGTATCACTTTCAATTATGTTTACCTTCTTAATTTTTCCCATCCGCCTTTGCCCATATTCCCGTTTTACGTCTGAATAACTGATGATATTCCCATTGTGCTACCTGGGCGCCATTGCAGAAGTTAATCTCAGTAGGTTAATTTACGATTTTATCAATTTAATTATTTTAATATTTTAGTGTATTAAATTTGGTATTTGAAACTAATGTTCAATAGTATGTTGTCATCTTGTCAATATCAGAGTTTAGTTTTTAATATCTTAACATATCACTGTAAGCGGTGCATAATATACCTGGTAGCCCACAGCGTTATTCTTGCCTGAGCCTTAATATAGCACGCATATCAATTTTTAAGTAAGAAAAGGTATAAGGAGAGTTCAAATAAAAGGATATCTTTTGGTGAAACGTGATTCTTTCATTTAGATAATTACACATAATCATCATAGTTATTAAGACATATGTTCCATTGAGAGAGAAAGGGATGAATGGCTTCCTGGAAGACATGGTTGGTCTGAGAACAAAACCACTCTTGCAAAGTAACTATCACTTCTTCTTCGAATGCACAACATCGTCCCTTGAGATGATTTCGGAGGCACAAAACATGGAAACCACAGCAAATCACCGGGTCTGGGTTGTACATGAGGTGTATTTGTAGATAAACTTTTGCAACAACTCTGTAGTAGTATTTTAGACACAGGAGCGGGGATTATAATCTTTAGGGGAAGATGTCAAGGAACCCCGTTTTGCATCTGACGAAAGGTGACAGCGGCTGTTTCAGACCGATTCGGTTCCTTGATGACAAACTTCTAGGAAGCCATTCACGCCTTTTTGACAGGGGCACAAATGCCTTATATCTGGTGGTGGTGATTATTTCTAAATATTGGAAAGAAATAACACATTTTACCACCTTTTAATTTGATCACGCCTTCAATAAATGCACGTTTGTTTGAAAGTGATATTGAGACGGTAGTAAATTAATATGAACAATAAGCTGTTTGCAATAGCTGGCAGTAATGCGGTGAAAGTTTTGATTTAGAAAGACTTTCCTTTTAACACTGAAGTTTCTCAAAATTTGATCTGGAAGAACAGGAGCTCAATATAGGGACGGAGAACATGCAAAATACTGTTAACAATAATGAAATGGATTTTTCTTGTAAGCAAAAATGATACACTGATGTCCAAAATATAGCATAATGGCGAAAATCGAGTAATGAATGTATAAAAAGTGCGAGAACGGCGACGTATGCTAACAATGTAACATGGCGATGTCCACCACCCTCAGTGGAGTTAGTATTCGCGTGAAGTGCAGAGATGTTTGTCTGTACCGTTAGTGAATGCATGGGTTGAAACACGCTAGGAAGAAGCAAATTGGACCCTGTGTTGTAGTGGAGGATAATCGGGCAATTGGAAGTGAGATGAACACAGACAGAGGTTGAGCAGGCGCTCAATGTGGAGCAAAGTGTCATCTCCAGGCTGTGATGTAGGTTACAAACAACCGGGCACGTCCGACTGCGCCCCATACGATGATTCATAAGCCCTCAGCAGGACCGTTATCTGACACTAATCACACGATGCAATCGGTAGATGTCTGCCCGGTAATTGGCATCATAGCTAGCAGTAGCATCAGGACCACGGGTTTCAAGTCAAATTGTATACCGATAGTTGAATACAGCGGATATCTATGCAAACCGACTCGTAGTGTGTGTCCCGCTCAACCTGTGTAACAGCAGGCCCGCTTAAGGTGGAGTGAGGAACATCGGCATTGGATCATGGACCAATGGACCGAATGTTTTTTCTCCGACGAGTTGCCACACACTCTACAAAGTGGTCTGGAGAGAACAGGGGACACATTAAAATCAACAGAACATCACGGAAAGGGATCAGTATTGTGGTGGTTATGTACTGGTGTGGGCTGGCATAATTTTCAATGGACGCACAGAGCTACTCATCTTCGAGAGCGATACTGTTACTGCTCGGCAGTACAGGCCGATCGGGTAACTGTGCGGTCTACGGCGCTAGGCCAACGACTCGAAAGTCCCGGGTTCGAGTCTCGGCAGGGACATGGCTGTGGATTTTAATGGCTAAAGGGCGAATTGTGATGGGCCGAAGACCAAAGTTACTAGACTGGCTCATATAAAAATGAAGTTTACCAAAGTTTTTTTCGGCAGTACAGGGACGAGATGCTCGACCCTCATGTAGGCTGTGGCGGTGTATAGTTGGCCAATCATTCGTTTTCATTCGGTTTCAGCCTTTCTCTATGTTGTAAGAGATTTGCTACCTCCTGAGAATGGCCTACCACCATATTGTTTCAGCCACTGTTTGCGGTTTGTTTTATTGACCCTTTGCAAGCAACATTTTGCGAGGGAGTGTTTTGTAATCTTTACACTTGAAGTAATTTACAGTAAGAAAGTACTTAACGCGTACAACAACGAAGTATAAGTTTAAATGGTTCAAACATTTTATACATCTTAAGTTAATTCACTCCGTTTTTTGAAATCCTTTCTGGCTCCAATGGTTGATGGTTGACTTAACTTGTCTAGTCTAAAGACTTAAACAAGATATGTATCTAAGTTTTCGCTGCACTCTTTGGACTTCAGTTGTCAATTCTAATCTAAACAGCTTACAGATAAACTGATATTTTTTGTGTTTATATCAAAGAGAAACTTGTTTGTTTGTTCTTTTATTGGAGCTGTTGGAATGACGAGTAACAACCTTATCTCTATTTGTACGGGGTATTGCAAAATAACACCAATAAACCTACCTCACGAGATTCCTGACATGAAAATAAGTAAAAATTATAGACAATCGAGGGTGCATAAATACTTCGTTTGGGCGCTATAGGCTGCCGAAACCCCGAGGAAATGAACTTACAGAGCATGATATTTCTAATATTATCAAAAGTGGAACAGAGGGTCAAGATGCACTCAAAGACTTCAAATCTTATCTATCCAAAAATTCATATTCCAAAATTGTGTAATGCTGCGCAAGCGATTCCCCAAAGGAAGTAGGGTATTCCCAGGCATTCTCTGGAGTGAATGTGTGTGGGAATGGACACGAAAAATATGACTTTCCGTTTGAGTACAAATGATAAACGTAATCCCTAGCATCTAACTGGGAAATAACAGTCTCTTTTACTGATAAAAAGTACTACAAACGATCGTTGAAATGTATTTAATTTACTCCTGTTTGCTATGCAACCACACATTAAAAATAACCTTTCCGGAAAGGAAATTTGTTTGAGATATCGACTTGGCTCACACGAATTATTGTTACTTGCTGTAAGGTAGTCCTATTCATGTTTATTTGGACCCACCTTTACCTCAGTGTAATGTAAATTTCAAGCCAATCTTAATTAATCATAAGATCTTCCCTGTTTTCCTACCTACAGTCACGCAAAAAGAGACCTAACATAAAAAAGGTGATAATTTATTTTGTAAAGATGTTTTAAAACGGTGATCAAAAATGCGGGAACTAGGATGTGGTTCTCAACGGCTAGATACATGTCGCCACCAATAAATAGAAATAGTTAGTGACAATATATTATTAAACTAATAGTGTGGATAAGAAGCATGTCATAACGTGAATATTATACTGTTACAATATAAAAAGATGCAACGGAAACACACCACCAACAAGTAAAAGCCTGATAGTCCTGAGGCTTAAGTTCGTCGCCTGACCTCCAATAGAAGAGGCCATGACACTAATACAACGAAAACCGGACTCACTTGGAGAAGGTAAAATTCCTCTCTATTGAGAATAGAGACACAGAGGGGTTTTTAGTCGTCGTTTGTGTTGGGTCGACATATCATTCACATATTCAGTGTATCAATTCCATTGAACTCTCGCATAGGTGAACTTCGAAACAAAGCAACAGAAGGAATTGAAGAATAAGTTACTAAGTGTATACCTCATACGATTTATATTGAATTACTTCTTGTCCTGAAAGCGACTTCTGTTTTTGTGAACCTAATCAGGCTATCTCGGTAAGTGATTTGAACAACTGCTGCCTTCTCTTAGAAACTCAAAGTATGTATTTGTGTTCTACGTTATCATCATCAAAGCTGATTCTGGCAGGTCTCTGGCTGCGTGACAACAATAAGATTGTCTCCACTATCCTATTGTATATGATTCATTTTGATTGGCTCCCCCACCGAGGAATTGATATCCATTTGTCTTTTTTATTTAAACTCATTCTTGCACCGAAATATTTCTGTATTTCCCTTCATTTAATATCTCTCTCCCTCTTATTACCATTCAATACTCTAATTTTATTCTGACATATGGGAATTTCTGGGAATCCCGTACTTTCTTTGGTAAATCCGTTGCGCAGCCATTGAACAATTTTGAGATATGCATTTTTTTTGGATAGAGTAGGTTTGAAGTCTTTGAAGCTTCATCCCGTAGTTCCGCTCTTCATGGTACTGGAAATATCACGCTCTAAAGTTCATTTTCCCACGGTTTTGGCAGCCTATAGCGTGGGAACGAAGTATTTGTCTTATTTTAATGTTAGGAATTACGTGAGGTAGGTTTGTCGGTGTTAGTTTACAACACCCTGTATTTCTATCATGGCATTTTATTTTGATGCTTTCTTATCTACTGTAATTTGTTTTAAAATTTTATAGTTATAGAAAAACTCATACTTTTAAGAAATAATTAAATAATGAAGAAGAAATTTATTAGATCGATGAGCTAATAGAAAGTAATTTCACATAGTGTTCAATGATATAAAATATTCTGGTCATCTGAAACCTTAAACAACAAAGGTTAGGCATATCAAATAAGTTTCTAATATCACGTTAGGTTAATTCTCAGTGTTGCTACAAAGAAGGATGTATCCCGCATAGCAACATCTAAGGTAATGCAATAATAGTAGTAATAATATTATTAAGGATTTAGCAAACGGTCCGTAGTCCATAATTAACATACTAAACGAAAATTGTTTACGTTATCTTCCACAAAAAAAAAAAAAAAAAAAAAGATTATACACAAGAAGGGAATCATTTGCAGTTTGTACAAGGATTTGAACGCGGGACTTGTAAATTTTGACAGCGCTTGCTAATAGAGATCTCTTCACAAGCACACATCTTTCTTTTTCTTATTTTTATAGCCGACACACCAGAGGTTTCTGCGAAAATTGAAAGTGGAATTAAACTCCCTGGAGCATTATGTAATTATTCACCTCAATTTATGCAGACTCTGTGGAACTTTGTTTTAAAAACTTTCCCAGCGTTCTTTGACTTTCATTTTTCTTGCTATCGTAGCGTCTTTCCTCCACTCCTTGCAGAACAGAAGACATCAAAGAAGAATGCTCCTCAATTTCATTCTTCCTCTATTCCGCAGGAATAACGTGGTCTTCGTATCTTAAGCGGATATAAGCGTTAGTTTATTAATTTTTTTCTAACTGGTAGCTGATTACTTTGGAAGACCAAAGTCCTTCGGCTAACAAAAATTCAATTTTCCAAGCTCCTTCGCATAGCAACTTTTCTAGTGTATACTATATATATTCTTTCTAGAATTTTTAATCTTTTATTCTCTTTTCTCTGTTTTCTTTTCAAATTCTGTTTCTCCTTCTTCCTTTCCAACAATATTTCTTTTATAACCGTAACTGTTACAATTTGTATTTTTTTTAAAAATGCAGCTAAATTAAGAAATAAGTGAAAAGATATATGAAAAATAGAAAAGACGAAATAAAAAGGAAGGAAATTACAGAAATAATATAGTGAAGGAAATTTTAATATTTGTATTATAGGGAAGTAAATCGTAAACGGACGAATTTGTTTGATAAACTCTGAAGAGAATATATAACATGTATACGAAATACACTGACTTACAAAATGTTTGGCATATTACGCAAAGACATTTCCTGAAGAAATAGCTCTATAAATTATAATCTTATGCCATCGTCAACGTAAATACAAACGCATTATTTCAAAGGACGTGAACTAAATTACATTAGATTTAAAAAGAAATTAGATTTATCGTGTGAATACAGAAATCGGTACAAAATATTCATGTAGCACAAGGAAACAAAAAGTCTTGTTTCGAGTCCATTGACATGTGTGGTGTATGCACAGACATTCCTTCACTGTATGACCCATGCTCCATACCAGGTCGTTCAGCAAATGTTGATGAAATTTAACCCATTCCTGGACAACGCATATGAGGTGCTGATCGTTTGCTGGTGGGTGTTTTCAATTTGTAAGTTCCCTTTTAAAGTAGAACTATGCGTGTCCTATCCAGCATAAATCCGGTGAGAGAGGTGGCCAATCCATTATTTGTCTTTCTTGATATGCCAGTTACTTGTTTAATGTTTACAGCACCATGTGGACAGGCATTATCCTCTACCATAGACCTCATGCCATGCTTCTACTAGTGTAAACCATTCTCCAATATTCACTGAAAACGTGTAAAAAAATCTATTAAATTATACATTCAACCCTCATCGTGTATGTGTTAGTGATCTGCACCGGATGACCACGATTTCTGCCCAGAGTCTCCATTTCCAAACCGTCGTTATCTTCCTCACGTCTACAATCTTCGTTGTTTGAAGTCACAACAGAGCTTGGAATCATATTCCTGTCACGTATTGATTTTGACTTCAAGGCATGAAATTTTCAATTCAGGTCCAGATCTTCCTATTTATTTTTTCGATTGTTAATTCATTGTTGACAAAAAATAATTTGATTCATTGTTGGGTACGGTCGAAACGTGATACATTTGAAGACACTAATACTGCTTATGTTCATTTTGTTAGTACATAAAATGGACAAAGTGTGACTATTCTGGTTGATGATCAGCAAACAATGCAAAGAACGAAAGCAATGAATTTTGAAAACGAGCTTCCTCTTAAGGTATTTTCAATGAAAAACCACCAGTGAATGAGCCGCAAAATATTAAACAATTTCGCCTACAAAGATTGTTGTTTTATAAGCGGCACAGATATTTGAATACGACAGAATCAAAAGCGATTCCAGCTGTAGGTATGATGCCGATTGTTTAAATTGCTATGAAGTAATCTATTCAAAATTATAACAGTGATCATCGTTCCACAAAACGTCGATTTTCTTGCGTTCATTATTGATCTTAATCCTGAATGAAGACATATTAAATTTTTAAAAGATGCTCAAGGATATAATGTATAATTCTTGCAATATGTAGAGTTAAAAAGTTATTAAAACTATAAAGAATCAGCGATAGTTGCTCATGCGTTCAACTGTTGTAACACTTCTACTTTTATCGGTAAAGGAAAAGCACAAAAGGCCAGGTAATTAACAGGAAATATTTGGAAAACACAGAACAATCTGTTTTCAACTAAAGAAGGAATTGCAAACGTTTTACACTTACGTTATACAAAGTTGAGCGAAAAGAAATACTTTTAAATCACTACATATCACTATAAATTTAAAATCACTATAAATTAACAAATTTATTAATAAAATCATGCATTGATTTTATCGAAACTGGCCCCAACGTTTGCCGCTTCAAAATAACATTTTTATCCTGTATAAAGCTAAGTACAAACATGACTGCGAAATGATATTCCGCTCAAAGAGTAGGCTTGGAAGGATATCAGTGACAGTTCGTCAGCTGTTCGCACCACAGAGAAATTAACTGTAATTTCGATGCTACAACGTGTATTTTGGAATTGTAAAATGGGCTGCAGGAAATGATGTAGCTATGCCAAGTTTGGATTACACTGCTCAACAATGTGTTATTGTTATCATGGATAAGAAAAAGAAAAACTATAAAAAGAAAAAAATGCAGATAACTCCATCAGTAAATAAAAATTGAGAAAAGATTTTCGTGTAGTAGGGCTTCATGGGAAACACTTCAGGAAAACGAACCAAGAGCTCCATCTCGTGGATGGTTTAGAAATGAGCTCAAATTACAAAACTCGCTTTTGAAAAAGAAAACCGACAGGAATAATTTAAAATAGTTTGCAACAAAGTTGTTATACATGTATCTTGTAAATGATATTCATTCCGCTTTAGAGTTTCCGTTTTTCCGATATATTCACCGTGGAAGCCTCACGAGCTCTACTTTTGTTGGGGTGCTTAAACCCTATTTGTAAGAGTTGAGTGTTGATTAGTCAAATAGAACATGTTTTACGCAGAGTTGTCTGGTGAATATTTTTTAACCTTATACATGTTTCTATTCGATGAACGGTTTAAAAGATAAATATGGAAAACCTGCGCAGCATGCTCTTTGGAATAGATTTTTTTTCCGATAGGGGGCGTGATATAAAGGGACTTACACGCACAGTGGGAACCCTGAAATTTTCTCCCAATCTATTGAAACTTTACAAGTTATTTCTCCTAATTGCACTTTTTTCTTATCTAATTTCCATATACTATTAAGGAAATAAAGTCTCATATTAAACTTGCCAAACCTTGAGATAAGTTCTAATCTCAAAGATTCTAATTAGGTTCAACGATGGGTAGACAGTGGCTTCCAGCATGTCGGCTTAGCGTTGGCAAAGTCTGTCGGACCGTCGCGTCGTTGGGAGGTAGGGGGCTGCTGATAAGTGGGAAAATATCGGGAGGTAGGAAAGCGGTATCCCACCACAAGATTTACGCTTTTTGTCCATAAATTGTTATACGTACTTCATATTAGCGTCTGGGTATTTTCGCCTAGTCTCTGAGATCACGTTATGCACAGCTTTGTTGTGAATCTACTACTAACACTTGACGCTTTAGAAACATTGTGGGGAAGTGAGTAGAGGAAGTTTGAATCAGGAATTTGTCCACTCGAAACAACAGAATCGGGCAGCCCGTGAGAAGTTTGCTTAAAGAAAATTGTATGCATTTTATTGAAATCCATTTGACGCACATAAATTTTCCGAGGCGATCATCGAATCTCATTAAACTTGAAACGTCAGCCCAATATTAAACAACGTTTCTAATCACAGGTTGGCTGTCTTATGGCTGAAAACTAGCGTGTCCTACTTTGTAATGTAGGTGGTCTTACGTTGGGAATCCACGGTGAGTCATCCAGAGTAAGCATTTTTGTTATTTATTTAGACTAGAAAGAGACATTTCTTCTCCCATCTTTGCTGCAAGGGTGAAAAGGAGAAAAGATGCGAATGGAAGACTGAATCTTTAAGTTGTTGTAAAGCGCAATGGTGAATAATGTTTGAATTCCAAAACATGTGTGATATTTTGCTTAAGTAAATATATTGTAACTGCTTAAAACAATTGAGAACGTATAGCTATTTACTGATATTATATACAATATAAATTCTAGTTTATATCCTTCGTAAATAAACATACTTTGTATGTAGAACATATTCTGCTTAATCTATTTCAGTTTTCTTTTCTTAGCTTTCGTTGGACAGTGAAGTCTTGGCTGTGAAGCAGATGTTCTTTTGTATCCATTTTCTCTAACCACACTCTAACAAACAGGAAACAGAAGATTTCCAAAATATAGTTTGACAGGCGAGATACGGATTTAAGGCTTTCTAGAGGAAAATTATGTGTGTGTTTATATATATGTAAAGAAGAAAAGGTGAAGACAAGGAGAAGCAAAAGAAGTAAAAAGAGCGAAGGAGACGCAGCAAATAGGATAAGGAAAAGGTGGAAAACTTGAAATTCGCTGGAGTAGATCGAAATAGACCAAAAACTTATTCGGAAACAGATTTGCATTCTAGTAATCTGTAGAGGCGTCAAAGGTGAAAAATCAAATTTTCCGAAGATGTTCGTAGTTTTTATTATTGGTATGGGGAAGAGAATGTAGCTACTCTTTTTCTCCCTAACATTGTAGCTTTAGAACTGCACACAGCCTGGCAACTCACAGCCTTCCCTCACAACCTGGCAACATATTTGGTTTATGTTTTATTTATGGCGCAGGTAGGGTTAATATTTTTTTTCACTCAACTATAAATTCAATTAGCATATATGTATGTTACAATAAATATATACAAAAAGAACAAAATAAAAAGTAACAAAATGACACAAATAAACACACATTGTACAAAGAGAGAGAGAGAGAGAGAGAGAGAGAGAGAGAATGAGAATGAGAAAGAGGGACTTACAATTAACTTACGTAATTATGTCGTTACTCAAATACATATTTACAACCTGGAATATCTTGCAACTAATTTTCCAGTTTTAATAAGAATATTAATGCACGTCTCATGTTGACCTGTGTTCAATTACACAATTGTTATGTGTCGCTTTCTTTGATGGCTCTGTTCTAGCCTGATACATTTTCCGGCGTCAAGGAAACCACAAAATCTATTCCATTTAAATACATGCAAGTCGTACTGCTATGTGGCACAGCACTATTACCATTATTGCAAATTGACGTTACACTTTTTACAAAAATTAACGCTACTCTCTGTTGAGCTGTTCATCTATTCTTCTTCAGTGTAACGAGCTAAGACAATATGAAACGATTATAATGAAATTATAATGAATAATTGGCACAATGAAAACGAGTTTTCTGGATTTGCAGTGTCTAATTACTTTTTGGTAGGTAGTATACAGTTTTCATTGTGACAAATTTAGGATGGAGATATCTCCCATCTCAAATTCCTGTTTGATAACCAAAATAGTTTCATCACTGCATTGCACCAGGTTCATTTTAATATCTTTACCTTCTTAAATCTCTAATGCGTATTTAAATATTTATGAACAAGATAAAATGTGGTTGACGACCTGTCACATACAATGTTACATCTGTGATATCACTCTAAATTTAACAAGATGTAAATATATGTTACGTACAGAATATATTCTTTTCATCACATTTGTTAGATATTTCGACGCCATGCAGCTCTCATATAACTTATGATATTTCAATAGCTTCTGTTAATGACAATACAAGTCCATAAATTAATCCCTTCGCTGATGTTGCGTTGTATAATATAAAGCGTCAAGTCGTATTTGTCAATGGAGTGACAAGAGTCACGTATATATATACTGAGTGAAAGCTATCCATTTATCGATTATCGAATCGAATACACAGCATCGCAATATCGTTATTCAGTTGAATGTGCGTGACATCATTCATTCTCTCTCTGTCTCCCTCTCCCATACAATACATTCACAGTGTTTTTTTAAATCCATCCTGATCTTTAGTTAATGAAGGGTAGAGTGGAGATTGCCGAGAAAGATAGGTTGATGGTGTAGATAGTGGATTTTTGTGATTTGTATGTGTACATATGTGCCCATCTCTCTATCCCTACCCCCTCTCTCTCTGAGTGTGTGGATATGGTGAGAAATAGATAGAGAAAGAGACAATAAATTTACTTGTGGTATGAGAAAGACAGCACCAAGCTTTCACTTGCAAACTCATTATATTATTCTCGGCTTTAAAGTGTTGTTTTACATATGATCCTCCTATTCCCATATACGTATGTCATGTTTACTACAATATTCATCATAATCTATAGTAAGTAATCTATCATCACTTGCGAGTGAAATGGTTTGTTTAAAGTGAATTTTCGAACCCAAATATATGTTACATACAATAAAACGAAAATAAATGATTTGCAAGGTATAACAAAAAAATGTTTTAGCAAAATACGAAGATTTATTGACGTTCCAGAAAGGGTAATACTCCCTTAATACTGTTGAATAAATGAGTAATTCTTGTCTATACCTACTTAAGAAACCATTAAAAATGGGCCATGAGAGAAAGCATGTTATCGTTAAATTCTCAATGTCCAATGGAGTCTTTTTGAACCGTATACTTTTAGAACATGAGGAAAGTTACCAGTAATGAGACGTCAATAATAATTAAACCAAAGCTTAAGGTAAATATCTTTAAGGAAATCAAGGTTTTCTTTAATCAAAGCAAGAAATAATATCTCGATTTGTATTGTATTGTATTTATTTATTCAACTCGTCATTCATGACTGCACAACATCTGGAATCTAAGCCCGTATCAAATCTAAAATGTCATGCCATTGGTGAACACACATAAAAAAAAAAAAAAAAATACAGAACACGTTTTCTAGGTTAAACTCCTAGGGAATAGGGAAATATATTAACGGTTTAAGCATATTTGCCTTCATTAAACTCATCTGGTGTTAATTCGTATGCAATTTGTCCACAACTTCAACACACCAAGGCGGGTAGGCAATCTTGCGTACAAAAGGTAAATTTGTTCTAACTTAGAATACCTTAATTTGCCTGTCAGGACTCTAATTTTATTTACATTGTGTTTCTGCATTTGCCTCTTCTAGTTTATTCCCTAGAAAACAAAAGAAGACCATTTTCAATCATAACTGTTTTTGTATATTCTAGTAACATATCTTTAGCAGCAATAGATAAAAAAACTCAGGGCTAAAATTATTGCTATTTACTATATGCAACACTAGAAAGCACCCGCAATAAAACAACTAGGGTGTTTTGTTAATAATGTTTCACTTTCAAATGAAACATTTTAAGCATTATATTATCACTAAAAGCGTTAACGCTGATCTCAGAAGGAAAGGTAGGAAGAAAGTAAACTATAATTATTACCGCCCATTAAATGCATTTTATCTTATCTTATTATACACTTTAATGCAAACAAAATCTGTCCCCAAGAAGAAATGAAACTTACAGAACGCTCGAATCACTCTGTCTGATTACGTAAAACCCTACGTAGTGCTGTAAAAAAGAACGGACTTTTTCTGTTAAGTTTTTCTGTTCTTTTTACGTTTTTTTTTTTAAAAAATGTCGTTTTTTTCACACAGCAAATGATTTAATGCTTTACGCTGCTAATGTACTATTCCTTTGTTTTCTTTCAGCTTTACGAGGCAAATAATATTGTTATTTATGCATTCACTGTCACATTGCTATACTTCCTATATCTTCACCCTGATAAACATAAGGAATTAACTAAGGACGTATGGACTGAAGTTATTTGGTATAGTTTGTAATAAAATACTAGTAAACCTGCAGGGAACTGAAGATATATTTTGAATCAGAGGAAGAATTTAAGTTCCTAAAGATAAGACAACTCGAAGACATAAAATGAAAAACTATGAATTTTTACCAAAATGTGCTCTCTTCCCGCAGATACAATACGTTAATTTCTAATTACGGTATTATTCAAGGAAGATATCTATTTTTGATCATAATTACCGTCCACAAAAAACAATTATCTTTAGCTCAAAATCCCAGGAAATATCCTGCTTCTATTTAAGGCCAGATATACATGTTTGCGTTTACTAGTACATTGTGTTTCACTATAAATAAACTTGTTGCAATAGGGCTCTGAGAACTATTATTTCAAAGCATATCATAACGTAGTCACGTCCTTTGGCTCCCCCTGCGCTTTTTCGAAAGTACAGGAATAGCTATCGGCACTTAACAGTATGGGGGCCATTTGAAAAATTGAATTTTAAAATAGAGTGGCAACGCTGACAACTGGGTGATTGGGTACAGCGAACAACCGCAGAATTTTTCAATTGTGTCGAATATATATACTCAAAGCTTAGTGCGGATACGTAGAACTGAATGAAAGTAGTAAATATTTAGTTTTTGAAATTAGCTGGCAACATTGGCAACTGTGGAACCTGAAGTGCCTTTATGATTCGTCCTAGTACGTAAATACGAAATTTGGTCCTACTACATTCAACGATATGGAAGCAATTAATTTTTTTATTTTCTAAAATTGGTTGGTACTGGCAACTAGCTGCAACGCTGGAAGTACCCACATGAGTTTTGTCCCAGTACCTAATGCACATGCCAAATTTGGTATAAATCGATGTGGATACATCCAACGGTAACAAATATGAAATCTAGAATTTTTAATCGTTTGGCAACCCTGACAAACTACGGTACCTGGAGTGCCTGTATGATCTGTCCCAGTACCTAATGAACATATATGTAAAATTTACTGCAAATCAATTCATACTTGTAGATTTGTATTTAATAAAGGCATTTCTATAAGTTAAATTTTAAAATAGGCTGGTAACACTGACAACTGGGGTGTTTGAGGTCGGGGACATCAAAATCTTTCTTCTATTGTGTTGAATGATGTTTAAGTTAACTTTGGGACAGATACGACGTGGAAGAATTTTTTTAAAATTATTTTTTAGAAAAGTTGGCAACACTGAAAACTGGACAACCCTGAAAATATCACATATATTAAAAACTATTTGTAAACTAGGGTTTAGTTTATGTTGAATTTCTTCTTAATTACCTATATGAAAGTAGTTCTTGATTAAAGAGACGTTAACAGTATTACAAATGGCTACCCTAAAACAAAACGAAATTTAGACAAAACGAAGGCTCATGTTTTTTTTTCCTAAAAGATGGAAATTTAGAACTGAAGAAAGGTGACATTGACGTGTCTCTGTGAAATACAAATTGAATTCTTGTTTTGGTGTATGTGTGTGTGTGTGAACTTTTCAAAAAGTCAGTGCTTGTATATGTTTGTAGTGACTCTATAAGGAATGCAAATTAAGTTAATATATTAACTAAGATTCAGACAATGCCGTGTTCTCCAAATCTGCCAAATCGAGGGATGTTCCAACAGCAGTCATAACAAAAGTGATCCACCCATTAAATTTGACTTTCTTCCGAGAGACGAACACTTAAGATAAGAGTGGATAGTAGCGTGTAAGAGAGAAGATAACTTTAATTTAAAAATGCAAGTATTTGTTCGGAACATGTTCATTCTGACTGTTTCTTTGATCAACTTCAACACACCTTATTAAATTATACACCGAAATCATTCAGGAATATCAAAAAGCATGCAATTTCAACTCTCAAACTTCCCAACTCCACGTACAGTGAATCAAAAAACCACCGAGAATAGAGACAATTGAAACGACAACGGAAAATTCTAGTACGGGATATTCTACAGGAGAAAGTAGTTTGCCAGTAATAAAAGTATGCAATTACCAATACTCCAGAAAGTCGTTGCGACTGCTGCAGTCAACACCAAAATGAAGAAACGATAGAAGGAAAATTGAAGCGTTTAGAAGTGGAAAACACCAGCCTCAGGGAAAAGAAATCAAAATCTTAAAGAAGAAAACAAGATTTTAAAAACGAAGTCCCCAAACATTAATCATGAAATATGAACTTTAAGAGGCATTATAGGAAAAGACACAACATTTCCTGCAATAGAGATACTGTCGCGTTTCTTACCCCAAGGCAAATAGATTCTAAAGGTGAAGAAGACGAAAATAATTTGGGCAAAAAAATACATAACTGCTGCGATTTCTTTAAGAATTTTAAGCAGTAAAGCTTATAGATTCTTAAGGAAAAACTTAAAATATCCTCTCCCATCTATTTCTACGCTTAAGCAGTGGGTTTTACAATTCAATTACTCACCAGGAATCCCAGAAATTGTTTTTTAAGTCATGTAGCAATGAAGAAACACAAAGAAAAATGAAAATGCATTTGTTGCAGTAAGTTTCGATGAAACTGCTTTGTTGAATCGAATGTGTTTCAAAGGAAAACTCAAAACATATTTGGTACACATAATCAAGTTCAGGTTCTAATGGTTAGAGGAATTTTTTTTTCTAACTGGAAACAACCTGTATACTACAATTATGACACAGCAATGACGAAAGATATTTTGTTTAATGTTATATGCCGCTTAGGGTCTTTAACGTACGATCTTGATCCCAAAAATCAAGCCTTGATCAAGATTTTGTCTCTTGCTTCTTAAAAATATTTTTTATAAGTTCAAATTTATCATTAATAATTACTTTCTTGCATTTTTCGTAGCTTATCTAAAATTAGTGACCATGAGTTAGGTAGGTTGGGTAAGATCAGGTTCGGTTATGAATCTTTACACTTTCATTTCTTTCTCCAAAATACATTTCTATCTGTTCACATTTATTATTAATAATTGGTTTCTTGCATTTGTAACGACCATGGGTTAGCGGAGGTTAGGTAAGGTCAGGTTCGCGCAACCAGATAGAAATGTATTTTGAAAGAAAGAAACGAAAATATAAAGTTACATAACCGAACCTGACCTTAGCCAATCTATCCTAGCCCACTAATTTTAGATAATCAACTAAAAATGCAATAAAGCCATTATTAATAATAAAGGACCCAGCAGAGTAAGATGGTGAAAAGTACCATGGAAGGAATCGTGATAAAAAATACTACCATATTCAGCATAAAAAATAATGGCTCTCCACCAAATTTCATCTCAAAAGATGCTAACCTAACTTCAAAATAAATTAAACTGTGTTTTTTAGTAGTTTAGCGAAATCTCGGTCGGATTTGCACCTACGATGACTTTATTTTTGTTTGTTTTAAAAATTGAAGATTTTTTCAAGCTCTACAAGATGGTAATTGTTTCATTTATTTTGGCGCCAAATTAATTTTTTTTAGAGAGGTTAGAAAATTTGAAAATTGAATTTAAAAAACTAAGACAACAACAGTTGGCTCAAAAAATATATCTTATGAATTTTTAGTGGTTCTATGATCATGCATTTTTAAAGATGTTTTAAAGTGGTAGAACATAACCAAAAAATAAGACACGTGACCGGGCTTCTTACGTAACACATCCACTGTAAATACAAGTTCGAAGGCGCCGTTTGCCAGTTCGTCTTCGTGGACGACTGGTCAAGACGTCGGCTTCTAAAGTGAAAGGTCCCGGTTTTGAGTTCCGCCTGGGACAACGCTTCTTTTTCCTTTCTCTTTCAAAAAATATTTTTATATGTTCATATTTATTATTTAATAATTGCTAAGATGTATATAAATAACTGATCGCTACTGAAAGCTCGGATGTCTATAGACGCACATCGAGCGAGGTGTGCAAGGGGGCTACGGTGCGTCCGAATGGAGCTGGACGTCGGAGCCGCGGGGAGGGAGAGGGGGCGCTGGCCCCGGTTAGCGGTGGGCATACGCAAAAGTGCTGTTAACATTCTCTTTCACCTGTTATTTGGTACACATAATATTCATTTTATAAATATCTTATCCCAATCTCTGTGCTGTTCATTTGCACGGTCGAGACAGTCGTAATAAAAGAAAGGCAGACTGTATTCATAGCGTTAACATTTCATTTATTTCCATGTCTTGCGCTATTTTCTTTCCCTCTGTCCTTGTTTTCACCTCTCTTTATTCGCTCTTTCCCCGTCTTCTTCCATGCTTTCTTTCTCTCTCTCTCTCTCTCTCTTTATGTCTCTCTGTCTCTTTGTCTGTCTTTCTGTCTCTCTCTCTCTCTGTATGTTTAAACAAGACAAGAACGGGATTTCTGCCTACAAATCTCGTGGTTCTCTAAGTGATTCTCACCTACTAATTATTTCTTCCTCCAAATGGAGGAATATCCTGGCATTCCATGTTTTCGCTCATATGTGTACTTTCATGTTAGCTGTCTAATTACTAGACGTCCAGTCCAACAATTCTTTTGGAGGAAAAAGCTACTATTTCTTATAACTCCAACCTCCACTTACTATTGTAAGTGACTGTACATACGAGTATGTGGCTTGGTTTTTGTTTATTTTACTTACAACAGCCTTTCTACCTTCATAATTCTTATAGTGCTCCATTTTTCTGTTTCTGGAATTTTCCAAACAATTTAAAACAGTATTTATAGTGATTAATTTTCAAAAGAGGGTCTGGAGAAAGATTTTTCATGGACAACTGTTATAGTGCTATATTTTTCTTTTGTCGTGATTTTTTGAAAAACATATTTTTCTTGCGATTTTATCGTTTAATTAATAAGAAGAGGATCTGAAGTCGGATTCAACCAAGATAAAAAAGATAAGAAAATAAATGGTTACTTCATTGAAAAGTAATCGATGATTGTTCTCTTTTTCCTCTGCCATTTTTTATTATTCTTTCTTCTGGTTTTGCTCTTCTTCATTTCTTTTCTTCCCCCTTTCTTCTTTCTCATTCTTTCTTTGCATTTTCACGAACATAAACAAAAATATCACTGAGATTAATAGAAATCTGCTCAATTTTAAATGGTTTAAATAAAAGTAATAGATAAAGGAAATTTGCAATCAACACAGCAATTTTCCATGCAATATCTTTTGAACAAAATATATATGTATACCTACTGTAGTAACAATTCCTGCGGAAAAATCTCCAACCTTTGTTTTAATTATCAAGTTTACATGACGTTTTGAATGCAGTTGAAGAATATCATAATTTTGCTCTTAGATCATAGTGGTTAGCCTGAAATATTGGTGCAAACTTTGGGAGGTGATTCTTCACATAAAAAAAAAAAAAAACTTTGAAGAAATTGAAAATAGCTCATAGTTTCGGAGCTGCAGATGCTCGAAGTTTTCGGCGACTTCGTCACAAATGACGTCATATCTTGACATAATGACATAAGCGGTGCTGGCTTAGCAAATCACAATCGAATTGGTACCCATTACATCCATATAATCAATGTTTATAATTAAAGTAGTTTCGCATTGACAGGTTTCGCAATTTAAGTTTTTTATTGTCAAGGAATTAAATGGTTTTAATAGGGCAAGCATAGAAATTCCCTCTAAGCTAATTCGCCAATCATAAACATGACTTAAATAGGTGTATTGAGTACTACTTCGATTGTGATTTGCTATGTCAACACCGCTTACGTCATTACTTGTCGAGATGTGACATCATTTGTTGTGATGCCGGCGTTGGTTTAAATACTATCTCCGAAACAGGACATATTTCGAAATATGTTCAAAGAAACTTTCCTCTTGTTTTGATGTGAATAACCTGCTCCCGATGTTTATTCCATTATTGCAGGGAGACACTGTATAAAGAAGATAGGATA